>PVJS01030124.1:0-24298 GCA_004027185.1 Glis glis | reverse complement strand
GTTCAATCCCGGGTACCGCAAAAAAAAAAAAAAAAAAGGCTGGGGAGAGAATAGCCACAAGAAAAAACGAGCAAGTTGTCTATTAAAAGGAGGGAAGACCAATTAGAATGGCCATCATCAAGAATACAAACAGCCGGGCGTGGTGGCACACGCTTGTAATTCCAGTACTTGGGAGGCTGAAACCGGAGGATCCGGGTTCATGGCCAATCTCAGCTACTTAGTGAGGCCTCCACAACTTAGTGAGATCCTGTTTCAAAATAAAGAATAAAAATAGGGCTAGGGGTGTAGCCCGGAGGTAGAATGTCCCTGGGTTCAATCCCCAGTACTGCAAAAAAAAAAAAGAATACAAACAATAGTAGATGCTGGTGAGGATGTGGGGAAATAGGAACTCGTATATGCTCTTGATAGGATTGTAAAGTAGTCCAAGCCCTATGGAGATCTGTATGGAGGTTTCTCAAATGACCAGGAATGGTACCACCATATCACCCAGCTATACTATTCCTTGGTATCTTTCCAAAAGAATTAAAATTAGAATACTATAAGTGATATATAAATATAGCAGTTAATTCACAAGTTTATAGCAGCATAATTTACAACAGCCAAATGATGGAACCAACCTAGGTGTCCATCAAGAGATGAACAGATAAAGAAAATGTGGTCTATACACACAGTGGGATTTTACTCAGCCATAGAGAAGAGCAAAATTATGTCATTTATGGGAAAATAGATGGAACTAGAGAATAATATGCTAAGTGAGCTCAGCCAGGCTCAGAAAGCCAAGGGTCATATGTTTTCTCCCATATGTGGAAACTAGAGAGAACATGAGAAGCAAAAGGGACTTCAGTTAAATGAGGAGAGAGTCCAGGAGGACAGCGGAAGGGGATTGGGGAGGGGGAAAGGAGGATGAAGGAAGGGAAGAGTTCAAATAATGTCATGTCCATATATGAAGGTATCACTACCATTCTCACTAACATGTATGGGGAGGAAGGAGGGGGATCTAGAGGGAAACACACCAAGTCATGTGTGCGTGTGTGCATGTACCACTTCGAATCTCACTGTGATGTATAATTATAATGCACCAATAAAAGTATATACATAAGGAAAGGATAGAAGGATCACAGGTCCTGAGATTACACAAGGGTCTTTCTGGTTACATCTATGATGGTGGATGGTCACAAATACCCATAGTCATTTCTCTATACAAAGAGTAGAATCAGGAGCACACCCACAAATAAAATTATGCATCCACCAATTTATCAAAGAAGTTGTGAACCACAGGCCTCTCTGATACTGCAAACATCTGATGTCTCAAACCAGCCTGCCAACTCTATCCTGTTGCCTTGGTAACAGGAGGCAAGCAGGCATGGAGAAATCTTGTTGCCTGAGCAACAGAATCTTAAAAAAAAAAAAAAAAGAAAAAGAGAATGGGCCTTAAGCTGTGGCCATGGCAAATGCTATAGATTCAGGCTAGAAGACAAGATTTCAGTCCTTTACAGAGAGAGACAGAATTCACATGAAGATCATGATGATACAGCAATTCATCTATTAATGAACAAGTGCTTGTGGGTTGGCATCTATATGCAATAACTGTGCTTCAGAATATAAAGATAAAGAAGACATAGCGTGGCACATGTCTGGCACACAGTGATAAACATCTATCGCTTGAATAAATGAATATTCTTTTTTTCCTGTTTTTGTTTTTGAGATGGGGTCTGACTCTGTTTCCCAGGCTGGTCTTAAACTTGTGGACTCAAGCAACCCTCCCACCTCAGTCTCTCAAAGTAGCTGTGACCACAGGCATGTGCCACCATGCCCAGTTCAAATCAATATTCTTAAGAAGCTCTTTCTGTGATGGTCAAATCTTACTAGGATCTCAGTGTGATAATTAGAGACGGAAACCCCTGTGTGCCTCATCAAATTCCACTACACAGAATAATTTCAGTTAAATAAAAGTTTGTGACTTACTGGATTAGAACTGTCTCTCTCTATATATATCATCAGCCTAGAAAACCCACATAAAAACTGGTGAAAGTCAAGCCCAGTCTTAATCTTCCCTGGCAAAGAGTAATGCAGGCAGGAGATTTTCAGATCAAATTGGAAATGGCTAAAGTTGGAAGTTGAAAAAAAAAAAGGCTGAACCTCACTTGGTCCTGCTATGAATCATATTTCTGAAAAAAGTTTCATCTGCTGATGGCTTGGGTCACCAGGGGGCCTCCCAGTTCGAACACTGTTTGCTTTCTCCAGCCTTCAAACTTCAATCTTCCTCTGAGGAGGCAGAAGCTGCCCACCCCCCAGTTCCATTGGCTCATGTCTTACCCACTTGCCTGGCTCACTTGCCCAACAAAGTCGATGCCAGGTTACTAGGGAGGAACTTCAGTTCTTAATTGGTTTAAGTTTGGCTCCTGCTGTCTGGGTTGACCAGAGTTGAGAATGTATGCCTCAGCTTTCCCTCTGCACTATTTAGCCAGGGCCAAGTCTGAATTCTAAACCCTGGAACTGTGCTCAGATCAGGCAGGCACTTCCCTGTGACATCTGCTCATTGGGACCAATTCCTTTTTTTAGAGCCAATGAGGGTCTGCAAGAGGGGGAGCTGCCCAGGGTGTCTCATTATAACAGTTATATGATTTCATACATGGCACAAAATAGCAAGAAATTCTGCAGGCTTGATTTTCCATTTACTTTTACTCTATTATATAGTTATCTTCTTTTCTATTTTAATTTATCATTTAGCTTCTAAATATTTCATAGGATGAGTTCACATATCACATTAATGAACCAAAAAACTCTAGGAAAATCCTAAACAAATTACTCTGAAATAACTTTAGCTTTATTTAATGCCTTTTAAAGCATTATAAATACAATTTAGAGTTGTCTCTTTTTAATTAGAGAAGCCTTAGGGATCACCTTGAAGTCATAAGGTTATTAATTTTCTCTCCTCTCGCTTGGCGTGAAATATAGGCTGTCTTTCATCATTATGTCTTCTAAAGTCAGCCCTTGTGATGCACTACACTGTAAGTTTCTTGAGGGCAGAGAGCTTTTCCTAAGTTGATGGCATGTCACACTGCATGCCCCACATATGAGACATAGCTATGTTAATGCTACTTTAGGTCAGGTCTTGCTCACCTTGATACACTTTCCAGAGCATCGGCCTCCATGTACAGACCAGTTACCACTTTCCGTCCATTAGCATGTTCACAAACCCAAGTTCAAGCTCACTCTGTAATATCTCTGCTTCCACTGAATTTCCCCGATCTGCTGATTCTAATTTACCCAATTTGTTATAAAAATTATTAGCCAAGGACTCACTTTGGAAAAAAAAATCTCAAGATCTAAAATACATCATACAGACGTTTCTTTTGTTTTTGAAGAGTTGGACGTCAACTGAATTTTTGCCAAGAGGACAATTCTCCATGGGTCCATTTTGAAAGGAAGAATAAAATGACCAGGCACTGCCAAGATCCCTACATTCATCTGATTCTCTTAACTGGGGAGTACCGCCATATGTCATAATTTGCTTTGGTGGTGTCCTAGCCTCTGGCAGTCTCGCGCTATAACTTCTCAGTTCCTTTCCTGTTGTTGTTGAATGTTCCTGGCTGACCAGACTCCTAAAATCTAGACAGCACTCTCAGCAGTAGTCCAGAACATCATCTAATAAACAGGCGCTTCTTCTGTACCTCTCCGGCTCAGTTGTATCTTCATCTCCTTTTCTCCAGACACAGAGAAATCTCAACACCTCCCTCTCTCCTCGTCATCTTCTCCAGGTCTGCTGCTCTGGCTCCAAGTGACTTGATCACTGTTCACCATTAATTGTCTCTTTCCTTCCCCAGTCTGTCCCTTACATTGGCTTCTTCTCCACAGTCCTGAATTCCCTGAAGTTCTCATGATCCTAGGAGGCCCTTTTCCATCAAACATCCCCCATAAGCTAGCTCTTCCAGATCACTCTTTGCTTTCTTCTATCGCCCCTGCCTCCCGCCTCTTGAGCTTCTAAGACTATCAAGGTCAAGCTTCTGCTCCCTCCATCCTTAAACAATGGCACCAAAACTCTCCTGGTTACCAGGGACTTGCAAAAAGCCCAACTCTAATAGTCTTGCTTCAGTCCTTACTCCAAAAGACAACTGCTACGAACACAACGAGCTGTCCCCAAATAACTCCTCTCTTTTCACATGCTCTTAAAAGGGAATACCCCAAATATATTCCAGCATCCTTGGAGCTAGATATGGTCATATGAGAAAGTGCTGGCCAAATTTACGTGCGCACAAAGCATGGACACAGAATCTGGGTCATATCCTTAAAAGGAAAGGTGTGTTTCCAATTTCTCTTTCCTTTTCTTGGCTACATTTGCCAAGAAAATGTATAAGGATGAGCTATGCCCTGGAAATGGAAATAAATAAGATATATTGAGTCAGGGCTCCAGGTGACCTCGTGGAGCACAACTATCCTACATGGAGCTCAGAGAGACTAACTCATTGAATGAAGGTCACAGAGCTAGGAGAAAGCAGAGCTAAACTAAAACCCAAGCCCAAGCTCAGTTACCTTGCCAGCATGCTACTCAGTGAACTGCAAGAGGTTCTGGGAGGGTAGGCTCTAATAGTCTCCATTTGCATCTGCCCAGGATGACTTCTGACAATCGGGCTTTATCTTGGCCACCAATCCCTCAGCTCTGCAAACTCTTAAAAATACTTCTGGGAGCTCAATCTGTACATACCTCATTTGGGATTGTCTTTCTCCTCCCGAAGCACTAAAACTTCTCTTTAAAATGCCTGAAACAAGAAAACAGAAATAGCTTTACATTATTTCCTGTGTGCCTCTCTTTTTACATGCCTCCTTTCTATTATCTGAGCGATTGTATACACTGTACAGATCACCTTTGTTCATGAAAACATCAGCTGAAATGTAATGGTACAAATTGCTATTCATCTGACAGGTTGGCTTAAGGGCCTTTTTTCCAAAGAAAAGATGCTACACAACAAAAGATTGTTATTAGTAGTTAGAAAAACACAATCGCGCGCCTGTGATGGTCAGAGTCACCCTAAAGTCTTTGCCAAGACAGCTACAAGCTACCATGTGGAAATTCAAGGGTCTAGCCTCTTCCTGTTTCCCTGACGCCCCTCCCCACTGTTGTTACCAGGGACCAACAACACCAAACCCATCTCAGAACAGTGATAAGTAATGAGGTGCTTCTAGATTTTTTTTTCTGTATGATATTCATAGTTTCCTAGTTGCAAATCAAGACATTTTTATCTCACAGTAAGGAACTTGCAGGAAAAATAGGACAGAGATTTGGGGATTGTGATTGTCCAGAAAAATCTGGAAGATCTAGTCATGGTTTCAACGGACCAATTAAGTTTTAAAAAGACAAAGAATGTAGCTAAATCCTTAGGATTCTATTTGATCTGTAGAGTGACTATTTAAAAACTTCTTTTTCTGACATTTTCATAGTACAGTCAACTGGGGAGAGAGAATTATTTATACTTAATTTATTTCAGAAGATTCCTATCTATAATTTCTATATTCTATCTACTTACCCTTTGAAAATAATTCTTTTTCTTCCTTTTCTATTTTAACATCTCTCAGTTTCAGTTCTGTTGAATGTATTTGATTCTATTTTTCTTACAATCTTTAAATTCTATCCAAATATGTCTTTTCCTTTTCCTTCCTATTCCTCAGTAGGACTACTTTCTTTCCTATTTCAAATTAAGACTGACAACACTGGGCTGAATTTATATATCATATTTTTTCACAGTTCTAAAAAACTAAGATATTTCTTCTACTTTTTTTTGGCAGTACCAGGGATTGAACCCAGGAGCATTCTACCTCTGAGCTACACCCCCAGTCCTACTTTTTATCTTTTATTTTGAAACAGGGTCTCACTAAGTTGAGGAGGGCCTCACTAAGTAGCTGAGGCTGGCTGTGAACCCGGATCCTCCGGTCTCAGCCTCCCAAGTACTGGGATTACAAGCATGCGCCACCATGCCCGGCTTTCCTTCTACTTTACTGTTTTAAAATATAATACATACCTTTACATTAATATAAATGAAATTATACAAAAATTAGTCTACGCTAAGGTTAATTTCTTCTATAGGTATGTATGTACGTATGTATGTATGTATGTATGTATGTATTTGTTTATTTATTTATTTATTTATTTATTTATTTATTTATTTATTTTGTGGTACTGGGGATTGAACCCAGGGGCATTGGACCTCTGAGCTATACCCCCAGCCCTATTTTATTTATTTTTTTTTATTTTAAAACAGGTCTCACTAAGTTGCTGAGGGCCTCACTAAGTTGCTGAGGCTGGCCTCAAACCTGTGATCTTCAGGTCTCAGCCTCCCAGCTACCGGGATTACAGGCGTGCGCCACCACGCCCAGCATAGACAGGTTCTAATCCCTCCGACCAACAGACTCATGAAAGGGCGCTACTATCTATCATTCCTGGGGTTATTGAGCTGTCTCAAGATTGGTTTTCTCAACTTTTAGAACCTGCATTTGCTGGAAGAAATAATAAAACCATCCCTCTGACAACTGAGGAAATGTAAAACCGCAGTGCTGGCTGGCCTCTGGGCCCTGTCAGAGAGGTGGACACACCTGTCCTCATTAGCCCAGCACCTGGAAAACAAGCCCAGGTCACTCAGCATTGGCTCGGATGCCCAACCCCCCACCTGCCCACGTCCCACGGGTGACCGCCATGTGAAGCGGGCTTACTGAATGTCGACTCTTTCAAAGGGCTTGAACTGGAGTTGCTGGAGTTATCCGAAATGTCCAACTCATCATCTAGCTCGGAATAGATATCTGCACATCGATAAGAATAAAAAATAAATAAAAGCAAATGATCCTTGAAATGGAAAAGAATCGAGCGTGCACTCATGCCGACGCGCTTTGACCCGAAGTACCTTTCTCGACGTTCTCCAAATTGAAGTTGTCCTCTGACAGGACCTCGTCACAGGCCCTGTCTTCCTCCTTGCCACAGGGGGCCTGGAGACCTTCGGGGGGCAGCTCTGTGCTTTCCGAAAGCTCACTCCTCAGGCTGGCCGCCCCGCTGCTGCTGCTACTCAAACTCGCCTTCTCCAGTATTTCCTGGGAAGAGAAATTCTATTTGTAATAATCTCTTCTTTCCTTCCCCTGGCAACCCAGAGCATGTCAGAAGGTATTTTTCAGATGCTTAAACTCGTTATAAATATTTGACGCAGAAGTAACAACAGTAGCTCCGCCTGTATACGCCTGCTATGGGATCCATTCAGTTCATAAATACACAAACATAGGTCCACTCTGGTCTGCTCATTTAGACCCCAAAATGGTAAGTGCTTTGGACCTGTTGGCAGAGCTGAATGTGTGCTGCTCAGAAACATTTCTAGTGCCTCAGAGTAGTAAGGGATTTCTACTGCCAGCCTCAGTTCTGCCCATACCTAGACCCCCGGATACCAAACCCATGATCTTCTAAGGTCCAAAACTTCACTACAAAACACATTCAGCCTTTTCCATCCCCATCTTTTTTTTTTCAATATATCCCAATCCACAGAATTCTCTTCCTTTAGCTAACTTCAACCGAAGTCATTAGAAATTTACCTAGAAATTAACATTCAATTTAGTGTCTTCTCCTTACGGACTTTTAAAAATCTACATAAGTCATCTCCTGCCCTATTCTAAAGACCATAATTGGCATTTGCAATGCTCTAAGGACTATACCCAAGATGTATCAATGCTCTCACTATTGAAAAATGATGAGAGAGAATTTTTGAGGTGAGAAAACTTTTTATTGTATTAATGCAATTAAATTTGAAAATTCATATATCTCTAAAACTAGCAAAACTTTAGTGAAGGTTTGATCTCTCTTAAGAACAGGTATGGATAAGAAGAGGAAGACATTTTTCTTTATACAACTGAATAGTAGGGAGAAGCTGAGCTCTGAGTAAGGTAATTGCAGAGTTAAGGAGGCTTGACTTACAACCAGTACCCATGCACCTGTTGGGCTGTAAATCAACAATCACGGGCAACTACCAAATTCGCATCCGTGGGTAGTTGGGGTAGTTGGGTGTTTGCATAAATTCTGGTCAAGGGGAATTCACCATCTGAAAAAGATGTTTTGCTAGACTCTATAAGGATGGAAGGTATGGTGAGAGTCTATAGTTGTTTTGGTTTAAAAACCTGTATTTCTATAATTATCTTTCATCATTTTTTGCTTCAAAAACCAACATAGTCTTTGTCCTTGCCGTAAGCACTATGCCACTATGAGCACATTTTCCTTCATGTTATTTCCAGAGTTTTTCTTTGTGAATACCCAACTCTATCCAGATCAGTTCTTGAAGAACTGGGGACTATTTTAGTCTCTTTTAAGTCCCTTAAAATCTTGCACAATGTGTGTGTGTGTGTGTGTGTGTGTGTGTGTGTGTGTGTGTTTTCGTCCCTAGGAATTGAATGCAGGGCCTCTCAGATGCTAGACAAGTGCTCTACCACTGAGCTACATCCCTGGTCCCTTGAACAATGTCTTAAACATAGCAAATGCTCAATAAACAGCCCTGTGTTGAGATCAAAGAGAGAGGTCCAGAAAAGCAGAAGTCCCTTACAGAATGAATGGGTTTCATAACTTCTTTTTTTTTTTTTTGCAGTACTGGGGATTGAACCCAGGGGCATTCTACCTCCGAGCCACACCCCCAGCCCTATTTTTTATTCTTTATTTTGTTTTTTGTTGTTTTTTTTATTCTTTATTTTGAAACAGGGTCTCACTAAGTCACAGGGGGTCCCACTGAGTAGCTGAGGCTGGCCGCGAGCCTGTGATCCTCCGGTCTCAACCTCCCAATTACTGGGCTTACAAGCATGCACCACCATGCCCAGCTTGGGTTTTGTAACTTCTGTGTTTTGTTTTGATCTTGCCACTTTACCCAGGAGCCTACATTGTGAGTTTCTTTAAGGTCTAATGGGACTATCTGACGATGTTCCTATGAGTAGGAGGTCAACTTCTCCCTTCCTTTTTCCCATTTGCACGTATGAAAAATTATACAGCTCATCTGTCTTAGAAGTGGCCAGTTCAGCAATGACAAAATGTTCTGATAACCCAGCAGGCACTGGTTAAAGGCAGAAGATGGTTGGATGTTTTTACTATAAATGTTGAGGTCAGTAAAATGCGTTCAGAAGTCACCTCCAACAAGTACATAAGCCTATAAAGGGATTTAGTTTTCAAAAAGAAGGTGCAGCTGTGGGGGATGGAATTTGGCTGCTATAACCTTTTTTACTTTCTAACCACTTCAGACTTTTCAAGACATAGGAAAGGGAGCTAACTAGATTTCTTCTGGGCATCTGAGTCTCTGAGGAATGGATGGACACATTCTGTGTATCAATATGGTAGCACAGAGAGTACAATGCAAATCAGACAATAAAATTATCACTGATATGGAAATCACCACTATTATAAAAGACACTTCCTGTAACAGTGCTGGTATAGGAACAATTACTTTTAGCTCAGTTTTGCTCATTATAATGTAAGTGTGTGTGTGTGTGTCTGTGTGTGTGTGTGTAGTAGATGATGATACATTTTTAGTTAAATAGCAATGCTAAGAGTAATAAACTGACACTGCACAAATTAACTGCAACAGTAGGAGAATTAAGAGAGTCCATTTTATTAAAACTAGTGCAATTTTTTAAATTGCCCAGAATATTAGTTTTATAAGGCGAGGGAAGAAAAGCCAGAAAGAAATAGAAAGCATAACACCAGCTGTGGCCTATAGATGCTGGACTTTCAAACCATAAAAAACACACTATTTTAAAATATTCATATTCAGCTGGGCGTGGTGGCGCACGCTTGTAATCCCAGTACTGGGGAGGCTGAGACAGGAGGATCCGGGTTCATGGCCAGCCTCAGCTACTTAGTGAGACCCTCCACAACTTAGTGAGACCCTGCTTCAAAATAAAGAATAAAAAATAGGGCTGGGGGTGTAGCCTGGAGGTAGAATGCCCCTGGGTTCAATCCCCGGTACCACCAAATATATATATATATTCTACTAGCTCTGTTTTTACCAGTTTCTTCCACTCGTTTATTAATAACTGTCCTAAATACAAAAATTTAGAACTACCAGGTGACTGACTGAGGCGATCTTTGATCAGTGACAATTGGCCTTCTTTGCTTTCCATGGATGACAGCACAGAGAAAACTCAAAATAGGAGACAAATCGTTGCCGGCATATTGTTGTACACAAACTTGGAGCCTAAATTTCAAAGTAGCTTTAAAACCGCAGCCAGTGGGGCCACATCTCTGAAGCGGCCATCGCAGAGGGATGGCCCACTCTGCAGGTGCAATGAGGGGCTGTCCTCCGGCTGCCACCAGGAAACTTGGCTTTGCCTGGTCAGAGAGTGAGCTGATGACAGAGGTCTGGAGGGATCCAGAGGCCTGGTGCCTCTCTGAGGTCCAGGAAATCATGAAGCACTTCCTTTCTCCCATGCTCCACATACCAAGTAGGAGAAAAACAGTTAAAATTAGACTAGGAAAAGTGGCGCTGGGTGTGGTGGCACACACCTGTAATCCCAGTTCTTGGGAGGCTGAAACAAGAGGATCGCAGGTTCGAGACCAGCCTTGGCAATGTAGTGAAACCCTCAGCAACTTAGAGAGGCCCTGTTTCAAAATAAAAATAAAACAGGACTAGGGGTGTAGCTCAGAGGTAGAACACCCATGTGTTCAATCCCCGGTACCCCCCCCAAAAAAACTAGGAAAACTGGTATTTGGAGACCCTAAAAACAGCTAAATATATAAGGATAATAAAGGAAAATTCTTTTCAAGTTTGAATGTTATTTATTGTTTTATACTGAAAGTCTTAAAAATATTCATACAAAGCTAAAAATTTTGCTACTGTGATATAGTTATGATATCATGATACTCTCTTAAACAGAACTTCTTAAAAACACTAGAACATATTAATGAACTATAACTAAATTAAATAAATTAGGGAATGAATTGATCATTACAATTCAATTTAATAATTCATTATCAAGTTTACTACAAGAGAAAAAGTTTCACTGATACTCCATAACTAGCTAATATCAAAATAGCTGGAGAATGAAATAGACCAAATTATGCATTGCGCATGTATGAATATATCACAATGAATCCCATTATTACGTATAATTATAATGCACCAATAAAAATTAGATGGGTTCTCTATTATTCCTAATGCAAATGCAGGTTTTCTAGAACTCATGGTACTAATAAGGAGAAGAACAGGGTCATGATCTGTAAGTATCATTTGTTTAAAATGCAGAAGATTGGCCGGGTGTGGTGGCGCACGCTTGTAATCCCTGTACTTTAGGAGGCAGAGACCGGAGGATCCGAGTTCGCGGCCAGCCTCAGCTCTCTCTCTCTCTCTCTCTCTCTCTCTCTCTCTCTCTCCCTGTCTCTCTCTCTCTCTTTCTCTCTCTACCTAGTGAGGCCCTCCACAACTTCGTGAGATCCGGTTTCAAAATAAAGTATAAAAAAAATAGGGCCGGGGGTGTAGGGTGGAGGTAGAACGCCCCTGGGTTCAATCCCTGGTACTGCAAAAATAAATAAAATAAAATAAAATAAAATAAAATAAAATAAAATAAAATAAAATAAATAAAAAATAAAATAAAATGCAGAAGATCTGATCTACAACATCACCAGCCACCATGTTGTTCCGAGACTACAGACTGATACCTGAATAGAACTGGATGTATATGCCAACATCTACAAAAGCATTTAAAATGAGGCCAGAATCATATAAAAGAAACAATGCACAAAGACCCACCAAATGGGCAAGTTTTAAGACATTCTAATGTGAATTTCTCCAAAACAAGAAATGCTATTAAAAACCAGCAATGCTTAAGGCATTAAACAGCGTGACATTAGACACGGGTATCAATATAAATGAACCTCACAAATTAGCACCCCATTTCCTGTTCCTTTTGTGTATGGGTGTATGGTACTGGGGGTTGAACCCAGGGGCATCTACCTCTGAGCTACATCCCAAGCCCTATTTTATTTTTTATTTGGAAATAGGGTCGCACTAAGTTGCTCAGAGCCTCCCTAAGTTGCCGAGGCTGGCCTTGAACCTGCGATCCTCTTGTCATCTCAGCCTCCCATGTACTGGGATCACAGGTATGTGCCACCACACGGGACTCTGTTCCATTTTGGACACAGAATTACATAAGGAAAGTTCTAGTTCTTGCTAAACTGCACACTTAGCATATGTCAAAAATGTCAGCGGAGAAAGAATTAAAACTCAAGGAAAACAGTCACCATCATCCATTGCTTGGACCACTGCAGTCTCTTTTAACCAATCTCCCCACTTCCACCCTTGGCTCTTCAGTGATCTATTCATACACAGAAGCCAGCAATATCACTTTAAAAACTAATGTCGCCCCGTAGCTTGCTCAAAACTCACCTCTGGTCTCCACCAAAGACTATACAGCATCC
The DNA here is from genome assembly GCA_004027185.1 of Glis glis. Lineage (NCBI taxonomy): Eukaryota > Metazoa > Chordata > Mammalia > Rodentia > Gliridae > Glis > Glis glis. The sequence goes on along the minus strand of PVJS01030124.1, from coordinate 11,880 downwards.
TTTCCTCCTCCTATCTCCCCCTGCAGGCCTCCTTGCTACTCTTTGAGCTTGGAGGAACACTCCTGCCTCCGGATCTTTGCACAGACTGCTCCCTCTGCCACTCATGTTATGCCCTGTGGTGTTGCTCCTTTCATGTATTTGTGTCTTTGCTCAGGCGTCATGTAATTATAGAGACTTTCCTTGGTGCCCCTGTTTTAATCAGCCTGTCTCCCTGTATCTACCAATCACTTCCTATTAACTTGTCCCTTTTTTGCCTGTAGCACTTAAATATATATTTTTTAATTCATCTGTTATTTGTTTTCCCCGGACTAAGAAGTAAGTGGTCTTGGTTTTGTTCACTATTGTATCCGAAGACTGGAATAATCCCTAGCTCAGTAAATTTTGCTGAATAAAAGAAAAGTAAGATTGACTTTTTAAAATGTTGCAAAGATCTTTTCCATGTTAAAAGATAAAAATAAAATTTGTGAGAGTTTTTTTTTTTAAGAAACTGACAAACTGATCCTAAAGTTAGTAAGGAAATACAACAGACCTAAGATAGCCAAATCACACTTGACAAAGAAGAACAAAGTTGGAAGACTTATACAACCTGATTTCAACACTTATTAAACAGCTACAAATCAAAACACAGTTTCTGTGAGACAAAAGGAATGAGTTCAAGAAATCTATTGTATACTACGGTGAGCATAGTTTATAACAATATATTGTATTCTTGAAAAATGCCAGGAAAGTGAAATTCAAATGTTCTCACCATAAAAATAGTAACAACATGAATTCATTGGTTAATTAGTTCAATTTAACCACTCCACTGTGTGTGTGTATACATACTTCAAAACATTTTATTATGTTGTACATAATAAAAACACACAATTTTGTCAATTTTAAGAATAAAATGAAGCCGGGCGTGGTGGCGCACACTTGTAATCCCAGTACTTTGGGAGGCAGAGACCGGAGGATCCAGGATCGCGGCCAGCCTCAGCTCTCTCTCTCTCTCTCTCCCTGTTTCTCTCCCTGTTTCTCTCTCTCTCTCTCTCTCTCTCTCTCTCTCTCTCTCTCTCCTTAGTGAGGCCCTCCACAAGTTTGTGAGACCTGGTTTCAAAATAAAGTATAAAAAATAGGGCCAGGGGTGTAGCGCAGAGGTAGAACGTCCCTGGGTTCAATCCCTGGTACCGTAAAAAAAAAAGAATAAAATGAAATGTTTTTAAAAAAATCTACAATGATTAAAACAGAGTGGTATTGGCCTGAGAATGAACATATAGATTAATGAAATAGAACAGAGTTCAGAAAGAGATCTGCATATATATTGTCAAATGACTTCAAACACTGCCAGGCATGGTGGCGCACACTTGTAATCCCAGTACTTTGGGAGGCAGAGACCGGAGGATCCGGGTTCGTAGCCAGCCTCAGCTCTCTCTCTCTCTCTCGCTCTCTCTCTCTCTCTCTCTCTCTTTCCTCTCTCTACCTAGTGAGGCCCTCTGCAACTTGGTGAGACCCGGTTTCAAAACAAAGCATAAAAAATAGGGCTGGAGGTGTAGCGCGGAGGTAGAATGCCCCTGGGTTCAATCCCCAGTACTGCAAAAATAAATAAATAAATAAACTTCAAACACAGAAGCTGAGAAGAACCAATGGGGAATGATAAAATATTTTAAGAAATTATGCTGGAAAAAATAGATACTTACTCATATAGGAAAAATCAACATCTTCATTATTCTATATACAAAATTAAACCAAAATGCATCATAGATCTAAGTATAAAAGCTGTAACTATAAAATATTTGAAAAAAACAGGAGCCTATTTTTACAGCCTTGAAGTAGGTAACAATTTTTCTTTAACAGGATGCAAAAAGCAATAACAAGAACAACAAAAAATCTAAATAAATAAATTGGTCTTTACCAAAATTAAAATACCCTACTCTTCCAAAAAATGCCATTAATAAAATGGGTTGGCAAGCCATATAGTAAGAAAAATGTTGTAATACATGTTCGCCAACAAGTTAGAATCTGAAATATATAAATAACTGCAAGTCAACAAAAACAGACATATAATAAAATAACAGGCAAAAGATTTGAACAGACATTGAATGCCGTGTGTGTGTGTGTGTGTGTGTGTGTGTGTGTGTGTGTGTGTGTGTGTTAAGCATACAATTATCTATGAACCTGAAATTCTATTCCTAGGTATTTATCTAGGAGCAATGAAAATATATCCATGAAATGACTTAAGCAAGGAAGTTCTTTGCAATCTTACTGAGAACACCCTAAATTCAGAAACAAGCTTAAGGGTCCATCATCAAGGAAATAAACAAAGTATGGTGTAGCATACAAGTTCATACTACCTAGCAACATAAACGATGAGTCTCACAGACATGGCACAAGTCCCAGATGCTAAAGAGTGCATGTGACAGATTCATGCGGAGTCGAGCAACAGGCAAGGGTAATATATAGAGACAGAATCCCTACTGGCCTTTGTCCTGGGCAGGACTTGCATAGAAGGAGACATGAGGGAAATTTCAGGGGTGATAGAAATGTTCTGACTTGTTTTATGTGGGGATTACACATGTCCAAAGCCACTGAACTACGCACGTCAAGATTTGTACCTCTTTCTACCGGTAAAACATATGTCAACTTTTGACAAAAGGGAAGATGGCAGAGTGTATGGGCGCACTGCGTCTTTGTGGGTGAGCCTGTCAGGCACTGCTGTCTTTTCTCAAAACACAGCAGGTATAGAACATTTCCAAACCAAGTCAGGACTTTCCCTGAATCTTCTTTCCCTGTTTTATTACTTGATGCATTTTCACAGCCTTGGGGGAAATCTAGTCAACAATTAACCAGACAATAAAAGCAAAGATGTTCACAGAAATATTGTCCTTTTCAAATACATCATTTCCTACATGGCTTCATTGAATCTCTTTAGCAGAGGATTGCAGGCATAAGCCTTTAGGAGTATGCTCGGCAATTGTAAATGGCATATGGTATAATAAAAATAAAGCAACTCAAATAAATAAATCACGTATTTTTTTTTAAAAAGTACACCAAACAATGAGAAGCTGGATTCTTGCACATCTGTTTAATTAAGTGGTCAACTATAAATATATCTGAGAATTTAAGCAAGATATCAAGTTATCTGTCAACAAAGTTTGCTAAGAACACATATCAGATAATATTAGGAAACTACAATAAGAATTCCATGATGAAATGGATTTCTGAAAAGTTTGTGAATTTAAAAAGTAATCTTTGAGCTGGGCATGGTGGCGCATGCTTGTAGTCCCAGTACTTGGGAGGCTGAGAACGGAGGATCCAGGTTCACAGCCAGCCTCAGCTATTTAGTGAGGCCCTCCACAACTTAGTGAGACCCTGTTTCAAAAATAAAGATTAAAAAATAGGGCTGGGGGTGTAGCTCGGAGGTAGAATGCCCCTGGGCTCAATCCTCAGTACTGCAAAAAAAAAAGTAATCTTTGCTGATAAGTGCTATACCAGCTGCTTTGTCCTCCAAAGTAGACAGGATTTAAGAAGACACTTACATGTGCCATATTTCAACTGTTTGACAAGATTAGATTATCTCAAAAATGTTTTATTTTTAATTCACGAAAAGCTTAAAGAAAATTTCTAGAACTCACTATATGAACATTTCCTCATCATGATACAAGATCGGATGTGCAGTTTCTTTGTTTTGTTGAAAGATGATTTAGGTAGACATGTGGAGAATGGCTAAGAGAGAGATAAATCCTAGATAATCTGGGTGGAACTGATTCAATCAGGTGGCAGGTCTTTAAGGCAGAGCTCAGGCTTCTGTGAGATAAGGAAGAAATCCCGCCCTTGCCCAAGATTCCCAGGCTGCCCCTCCTCCTGGCCATCCCTACAGATTTCTGTATTCGCCTCTCCAGCCCCCACAATCATGTACGCCAGTTCTTTGCGATACATCCCTTAATATGCATTGCCTGCTGGTGTGACAACACATGTTTTGTGCAGGCCTGTCTTGCTCCCGGCATGCTTCTCGTATCCTTGGCTACTGCCCCTTGAATACCTGCAGCATTCAAAGTCACAGTGATAAACAACAGTGACCCCACCACCTCCCACAACACACACATCTCCTGATGAGCCCTGGTGGCTACACTGACTGGATTGCTGGTAGAGGTGAGGGACAGACCACAGGCAAGTATCCAAGTGGTGGAGACTGCACGGATCCAATGAGAGATAATGAGAATGAGAACAGGAAGGTTAAGATGGATTGGTCACTAGCATGTGCAAAGCCCTGGGTTCAATCCTCAGAACCATCAATCAATCAATCAACCAAAGATGGATTAGTCAGACATTTCAAAGATGGAATTGGTGGCATTTACTAACAAAAGAGATTAAAGGTTTGAGGAAAGATGTGTTGAAGATGTTATGATTTCAATTAAAGTAGCCAGGCATGGTGGTGCATGACTGTAATCCCAATACTTGGAAGGCTGAGACAGGAAGATCTCAGGTTTGGGGTCAGCCTGAGCAACTTAGTGAGACTCTCTGCAACACAGTGAGACCCTGTTTGAAAGATTAAAAAATAAAATAGGGCTGGGAGTGTAGCGCAGAGGCAGAATGCCCCCTGGGTTCAATCCCCAGTACCACCAAAAAAAAAAAAAAAATTCAGCTAAGGTGGTGAGGGGATAGAACAGGACTGGGTTAGAGGAAGAGAACCCATTCACTGTGGGGCTCACTGCCTATGAGTGTCTATTAGACAAGCAAGTGACCATCCAGTTCAAAATGCAGGACCAGCGCACGGGGGAGGCTGAGAGCAGACAGTGACTTTGGAGCACCAGGTGGGGGTCTTTAGCAAATGGGTGTGGAAATTGCACTATGAAGCCCGTGCCGGTGTACTTTGCTGTCTTAAGAAGCCTGGGGAACTTCTCCTCCCAGAACTCTTCCACAATTGAGACCAGGACGTGGGGCTGAGGCTCACAGACCCAAGAGAAGACAGGGGCGTAGAACATCTGGGAGAGAGGAGGAGGAGGTGGATGGATGGAGGGCAGTTTATGGCAGAGGAAGGGAACTGGAGAGTCAGTCCTTCTGAAGCTCATGCAAGAAACCTTCTAGGAGCGGAGAAAAAGGAGAAGACAGGCTCCTAGTAGAGCAGAACGTCGGGACTGTAGTGGAGCAACAGGTAGAAATACACAGAGGGTGAGGGGGAAACCCAGGGGCAGCCAGAAAAGACTGGGAGCTCCAGAGAGTCTTGGTGGTCACTGTACTGCTGTGTACCATGAGGTTGACAGGGACATTTAACATAAGGCCGGGGTAGAAGCCTGGGCTGTTTCGATCACCGTGGCATCTCTGGTACTTAGCATATTGCCTGCCACGTAAGAAGCACTCAAGTACTCGTTGAGTGAATCGCTGAATGGCAGGCACCTGGGAGAGGAGGGTAGGAATAGATGCAGAGGCCCCTGAGCTGGAGGGGCTGAGATAGTGCCTCTGTTCTCAATGGGTTGCCCAGGGCTGAGTGGCACGGATGGGAATCCAAGCTCCCCTGTGTCCCAGTGGGAATGTACAGGCAGACCATCACTGCACTGGGGGCAGCAGAGCGGACTGCTCACAGTCAGGGTCCTGCCAAGGAAACCAACCATAATTGGACCTCAGAAGAGAGGCAGGAAAAGCAACCCCAGGATGGGAGCGGGTGGAGGCATCAGGGGTCATCAGTGGGCTTAGCAAAACCTCTAAAGTTAAAAGGCCAAGGGTAGAGCCGGGTGTGGTGGCACACGCTTGTAATCCCAGTACTTGGGCAGCTGAGACCAGAGGATCCAGGTTCGTGGCCAGCCTCAGCTACTTAGCGAGGCCCTCCGCAACTTAGTGAGACCCTGTTTCAAAATAAAGAATAAAAACTAGGGCTGGGGGTGGAGCTCAGAGGTAGAATGCCCCTGGGTTCGATCCCTGGTACTGCAAAAAAATTTAAAAAAAAAAAGGCCAAGGGTAGAAAAAAAATATGAGGGATTACAACCCAGGATAGAGGTATGAAGTAGAAGCCACAGAAGAAAGAAATCAAGAAGGGGATGTGTACAATAAGCAAGAATGAGCCTTTAGTTCGGCGGTTTGGTTGTTAGGTACTTTGCAGAAACTCAAGGTTTTATCCACACCACCCCGGGATTGAATCCAAACATCTCAACAAGGTATTCACCAAGGGCTTAACCCATGACGAGGAAGGAGATTGTTAGCCAGAGATGCCAGGAACATTTAACAAGGACAGAGGTCGGAGTCCCCAAACCACCAAGATGGGTTCACTTCACCCAAGGTCAGCCGAGGTTAACAGAGGAAGGCGGCACACGGAGCCCCAGCCCCTCTCCCATTTGTACAAGGGCGCTCTCGTTCCTGCCTGCACCCAGATGCCGTCTGGAGAAGAGAAGCCTGAGACGAGAAAGAAATTCTCAGACCAAACGAGACTGGCGTAATTGATACTGGCTACATCTACCATTTCCTGTCATCAGCAGGAACAGTGGGTCGAAACGAAATGACATATGATTATAGAAAATCAAGTTCTCATTTTGCCCAACTGATTTTTTTTTTTTTGCCAAATTCATATGAGATGAAAAACCACGAGGCTAAATGGAGCTCAATCCAGGAAAGTGCGAGAAAAAAAAAAGAAGCAGAACATCTAAAGCTAAGAGGCAGGGATGGGAAGACAAAATGAGAGATTTCAAACCAGGATAGACGCGTGTAGAGGAAACCTAAGAAGAAGAAAAAATCAAGAAGGGGATATGTACCATAAGCAAGAATGAGCCTTTAGTTTGGCAATTTGGTTGTTAAGTATTTTGGGAGAAATTCAAGGTTTCAGTCCACACCATCCCCAGGATTGAATCCAAACATCTTAACAAAATATTCACAAACTTCTACCATCTAGCCTCAGCCTACTTTTTTTTTTTTTTTCAGTACTGGGGATTGAACCCAGGGGCATTCTACCTCTGAGGTACACCCCCAGCCCTATTTTTTTTATTCTTTATTTTGAAACAGGTTCTCACTAAGTTGCGGAGGGCCTCACTAAGTAGCTGAGGCTGGCCTCGAACCCGGATCCTCCTGTCTCAGCCTCCCAAGTACTGGGATTACAAGGGTGCGCCACCACGCCCGGCTACTTTAAAGACTTTTCGAATTATAGAGATAAAAAGAAGCGTTGTCAATCAGCACACTCAAGTGTCAGTCCTGGGTTTATCACTAAGAAGCTGGATGACCTTGCACAAGTCTCTGAACTTCTGCTGTCTCCCTTTCCCTGCCTACGAAATTAAAGTGCAAAACAAAACCTTTCTAAGCTTAATTCTTCATCATAAGTGAGCTAGGCTGGTATAGTTGGATTTTCTGCACTTCCACTATTTTCCATCCAGGAGTGACTTCGGTATCCAGTGACCCTCCATCTACCCTGACTGCTCTAGGATCCTCCCCAAAGTATCCGCTTCTTATTTACCCAAACTGTGCTGAATCGTTAGGAATTGCCTCCTGCCCATGTCTAGCTGTCTTGTCTTCCCAAGTATATTATAAGCTACTTCCCAAGTATATTACAAGCTACAACAGGACTGTTGTTTATCATTTTTTATAACCTTCATCATACCAAGCATGATGCCTCCATTCAGAAGACATCAAACAAATCCTTGTTCTTTCATTATTAATTATAGGCTGCAAGCATTTTCCATTTCTCTCTCTTTGTGTTGCTCCCTGATAGGTGCTTATGGAGGGGGAAGCAGTTTTCCAAACGGAATGAACTTACTAAAACAGTAAAAAGAAATCACTGTTCAGCTGTAGAGCTGAGGTGGTGAAGAGAAACTTCCTGTCAAATACGATTAGAAGAAAAGTGGGGATCCCTGCAAATCTCGCACTGCGAGAACATGCCTCTCTTGTGATTAATCTCTGTCTCCCTGGGACGATCAACTCACTCCCCTTGTCTACACAGACAGATGCTGCAGTCAGCCATGCAAATATTGGTTTAAAGCTGGATCCACAAAACCCCCAAAATCTGAACAGAATGAAAAATTTCCATTGATTCTTCAGATTTTTCATGGCTCAATTTTTATTTTTTTTAATGTTCATGCTTCTATTTGCAGTATACTCTTGCTTTTTGTTTTGTTTCATTTTGGGTACTAGAGATTGAACCCGGGGCATTCTACCTCCAAGCTATACCCCCAGCCCTTTTTCTTTTTTCTTTTTGTTTTTGTTTTTTTTCAGTACTTGGGATTAAACCCAGGGACATTCTACCTCCGGGCTACACCCCCAGCCCTATTTTTTATTCTTTATCTTGAAATGGGGTCTCACTAAGTTGCGGAGGGCCTCACTAAGTAGCTGAGGCTGGCCGCGAACCCGGATCCTCCGGTCTCAGCCTCCCAAGTACTGGGATTACAAGCATGCATCACCAAGCCCAGCTTATTTTTTCATTTTGAATCAGGGTCTTACTAAGTTGCTGAGGTTCTTGCTAAGTTGCTGAGGCTGGCCTTAAGCCTGCAATCCTCCAGTCTCAGCCTCCCATGTTCTAAGATTACAGGTATGCACCATCATGCCCAGCTTGCAGTATACTCTTTAGAAATGCCTACAGTCTATTTTTCTGTGTCAGGTATAGAATAACACCTAAAGGTAATGATTCTATGTGTTCAACACATTATGAATAGTTTAATAGTTTCAAAATACTGAGCATGGTTTTGACTATTACAATGCCACAATATTGTCTATATTACAATATCTTTTTTTGTGTGTGTGTATGTGTGTGGTACTGGGGTTGAACCCAGGGGCATTCTGCGTCCGAGATACACATCCAGCCTTATTTTTTTTTTTTTTGCAGTACCGGGGATTGAACCCAGGGGCATTCTACCTCTGGGCTACACCCCCAGCCCTATTTTTTATTCTTTATTTTGAAACGGGGTCTCACTAAGTTGCAGAGGGCCTCACTAAATGGCTGAGGCTGACTCCAAACCTGTGATCCTCCTGTCTCAGCCTCCTAAGTACTGGGACTACAGGCATGTGCCACCATAGCTGGCTTTATTTATTTATTTATTTATTTATTTATTTATTTGCGGAACTGGGGATTGAACCCAGTGGCATTTTACCTCTGAGCTACACCCCCAGCCCTATTTTTTATTCTTTTATTTTTTGAAACAGGGTCTCACTAAGTTGCAGAGGGCCTCACTAAGTATCTGAGGCTGGCCGCGAACCCGAGTCCTCCTGTCCAGCCTCCCAAGTCCTGGAATTGCAAGTGCGCGCCACCACGCCCGGCTCATAGCTGGCTTTACAATGCCCTTTCAATTATTAGAAATTTAAGTAAAAATTGTACTTTATTTTACTCTGATTAATTATCATTCCCAACTCTGTGCTCTCCTTATGATCTGTTATTGTGAATTACAAAAAATTCATAAGGTTAACTTATATTCTTTAAAAGGGAAGCTCTGCTTCCGTTTTACCTTGGGGGAACTACAGTACTCAGGAGCAAGCTTTATTAGTGAAGTCTTCTCTGTCCTTTTGAAATACGTATTTGAACTTGTCTTTACTAGCCTATTATGAGAATTTCCATAATTAAGAAGAAGTCATATGGGAGGGAAAATAGCAACCTTATCCATGAGATAGGAGCCTGTAATGTTTCTTGTCAATTGTTTGCTTACCCACTAATTTGTAAGATTTCGGTAATTCACGATGAATCTTCTTATTGCTGCTGGGAATTCATAAAGTTCCACTGAACCCACTAATTTCTGTTCTCTTTGACTATCATTTATTACTGGATTGTGTAACTGCATTATTGATGTTAATGCTCTAGGAGAACATTCCATTATACATGAAATGAAACAATCACAATACTGCTTAAGAAAAAAAAGAGACAATACTTTACACCTATAATTTTCTGCCAGCACTGGTGCGGATGTGAATTTTAAAAAATAATAACCGGTATCCAGTGAGGATAAGGCCAATTAACTACATGCTTTCATTTGATGAAGTGTGATAATATTTCCTTCTTACTTCTTTAATAAAGTTGCATTTTTTTCCTTTTAGTTGACATTTGATTAATCTTGAAAGAAAAGGTTATCAACACGTTCGCGGGGAGATGGTATTTTATGACTGTTTAAAGCAGAAATAGAAACTTTGCTTTGAAATAAAGCATTTCACTATGGGTCATAAAAGACTGAATGTTCCATGGAGGGAGACCGTGAGGCTGGCTAGCAGCAGGTGCTCAATAAACATGTATTAACTAGCCGGGCGTGGTGGCGCACGCTTGTAATCCCAGCACTTGGGAGGCTGAGACAGGAGGATCTGGGTTTGCAACCAGCCTCAGCTACTTAGTAAGGCCCTCGGCAACTTAGTGAGACACTGTTTCAAAATAAAGAATAAAAATAGGGCTGGGGGTGTAGCTCGGAGGTAGAATGCCCCTGGGTTTAATTCCCAGTTCCACAAAAAATATATATATACACGCATATGTATATGTATATGTATTAACTGCTTTATTGACATACAAACATTTAATGCTAATGACCGCTTGGATAAATTAGCATCAGATTAGTAAGTTATATCAATAAATTAGTCTTTTAGCATACATATTACTTGCTTTATAGAATTGCTACTATAATTTTATGCCAGTTTTTGGTTGCATAGTACCTTCAAACACAGTAACTTATTCCATCCTAGTATCCTCTGAAGTAGGTCCTATTTTTCCCCTAATTACAGATGAAGATAGGATCTGAAGAACCTTGCGACCCCTCCCTCGACTTGAGAGCTTTCTGTTTGTTTTGTCCGGTCATGGCCCCAGAGTTAGATTTCTGCAGTTAAACTGTCTCTCATCAATTGCAATATTGATAGGTGAAACAATCTGATATCTGAGATTGCTTCAAAATAATCAGGCAGGAAATGAAAGGTGGGTGAGGCAGAAACGACATAGGATAAGCTCCAAGTCGCTAATTGTTGGAACTAGGGGGATGAGTGCAGGAAGCACACTTTGGTTCTATGTCTGAAATTTTCCATAGTCTAGATTTTTTTAAAGCCGAGAAGTAAAAATAAATAAATATGCAAAACGGTCATTCTCAAGGTGTTTTGCTAAGATAAGAGAACCTCTACTGTTTGATTTTAAACGAACGCGACCCACCCCTCATGTTGACCACATGAATGTGCTATAAGATGACTCTTGAAGGCTCCAAATACTTAAGATACATAGTCATAGCTAAATCTCTTGCATTTTAGTCCAAGAATTCACTATTAGGAAAGCAACGCGACATTCACATTAGAGCGAGGTGTTTCTGTTTGTTGCCTAGCTTTTACAGTCGGGCAGTAAAATCGCAAGCAAAGCGAGCTCCAGCTTCTGTGTCTGAGATTTAACTGTGTTCAGCGAGAGTTATAGCTCCAAGTTATATGCTCCTAAACGTAAACGGAGGACTTAGACAATCATCATGGATTGTTCTGGGAAATTACAGCTGGGCCCAGCGTTTAAGCTGATGAATGTGAAGAGTCAACTTCTGGGTTCCAAAGACCTGAAGACAAACCCTCTAAATGGTAGTACTTTCCCTCTTTTTAGAAAGGAGTTCACTGGAAATGCTGTGATTCAAGAAGTCAGAACTGCCTCTTCGTTGAGATGGACTTCTCATAGGATTTCCCCAGCTCAAATTGGTTATCAACCTGTAGAAAAATGGAACTAAATCCTTACCTCTCACCCTGCACAAGAGTCAACTTGAGATGGATCAAAGACCTGGAAGTTAGACCAGAGTCTGTAAAAGTATTAGAGGAAGGCATAGGTTCAACACTCCAACATATAGGCACAGGTAGAAACTTCCTCAACAAGACCTCCAAAGCACAGGAAATTAAAACAAGAATTAATAAGTGGGATAGCATTAAACTACAAAGCTTCTGCTCATCAAAGGAAACCATCAAGAGCCTAAAGAGAAAGCCTATGGAATGGGAGAAGATCTTTGCAAG
>PVJS01030123.1:0-24299 GCA_004027185.1 Glis glis | reverse complement strand
ACACACACACACACACACACACACACACACACACACACATAAACCTGTGCACGGTGATATATACCTGTAGTCCCAGCACTTGGGAGGCTGAAGCAGGAGGATCACTTAAGACCAGTACATAGCAAGACCTTATTTAAAAAAAAAAAAACTTATTTAAAAAAATACACACACATCATGATATATCTGCACATATACACGTATACATATACGTGTGTTACCATCATCAGGTTTTTTCCTTGCAATTTATTTGTTGAAGAAACCAAGTTTTTGTTTTATAGTTTCTCAGAGCCTGGATTTTTCTGATTGCATCCTCACGGTATAGTTTAACATGTTTGATGGTCCTCTGTCCTCTGTATTTCCTGTAAGTATTGACAGCCTTTATCAGATTCAGGTTTTTGTTGTTGTTTTGGAAAGACCACTTTATAGGCAGCACGTGTTTCATCATCTGGATGTGCATACTGTCTAATAATCTCTTCGTTTGTGATGCTACGTAGGTCCATTAGTTCATTAAGGATTGAAAAATGGTGATATTTCAGCTGTATTATTCCTTGAGTTGATTTTTTGGCAGGTGCCAATAGTGTTTGTCTTGTCATGTTATTTAAAATAGCTTTTGTTTCTGTTTTTCAATTATCATTTGAACTTATTAATTGGGACATATTTAATGTGTTACAGGACATCTCATTTCTTCTCCTTTTTTTTTTTTTGTTGTTGTTGTTTAGGTGCTGGGGATTGTACCCAGGGCCTTGTACTTATTATTCTTACTGCTTAAATTATCCCTATTTGTTCTGGAGTAGCATCTTCAAACTGACTCCTGACTTCTTTTGACACAACCTTAGTGGGTTTTGATAGCTCCCCTGCTCTTTGGTGTAAGATGACCCAGGCTTGCCTTGTATATTTCCACATAGTAAAAAATCTGTTTATATTTAAGACACACACACACACACACACACACACACACACACACAAAAGCACAGAACAGAAACTATAATAGCAAAGACTAGAAACAAATCCAATGTCCATTAACTGCTTGAACAAGCTATGGTACATCTACACAGCGGGGTTCTGTGCAGCTATAAAATGGAATTGGGAATCTTTAGATATGCTTATTATAGACTGATCTCTAGGAGATATTGCAAGTAAAAAAAGAAAAACCAGGGGGGTGCTGGGCATGATGGCACACACCTATAGTCCCAGCTACTCAGGAGGCTGGGATCGGAAGATGGCTTGAGCCCAGGAATTTCAGACCAGCCTGGGCAACATAGCAAGACCTGGTCTCAAATAAACAGAAAACAGGGGAGAAAAGTAAGTATAGGATGCTACCATATGTGTTAGAATGGATATATAGACCTGTATTTATATACATATACACATATATGTATACAATTATGTATATATTTGTGCTTATATTAAAAAGCAAATAATGGTAGAATAAACATCACAAAACAATAGTTACCTGTAAGAGGGGAAGGGAATAAAGTAGAGGGGATAGTGATAGAAACTAGACTGCTTTGAATTTACCTTACTTTGTAGATTTGACTTTGGAATCATGTAAATATTTTACATAATTATGAAAATATTTATTTTTTAAATGCAGTTCCTAGCTGGGGGTGGTGGCACATGCATGTAATCCCAGTACTTGGGAGGCTGAGATGGAAGGATCACAGGTTTGTGGCTGGCCTCAGCAATTTAGTGAGGCTCTCTGCAACTTAGTGAGACTCTATTTCAAATAAAAGAGGGCTGGGGTGTAGCTCAGAGGTAGACTGCCCCTGGGTTCAATCCCCAGTACAATAAACAAACAAATAAATGCAATTCCTAATTTAAAAAAAAAAAGAGCTTAGCTGGGCGTGGTGGCGCACGCTTGTAATCCCAATACTTGGGAGGCTGAGACTGGAGGATCCAGGTTCACGGCCAGCCTCAGCTACTTAGTGAGGCCCTCTGCAACTTAGTAAGACCCTGTTTCAAAATAAAGAATTAAAAAATAGGGCTGGGGAGTGTAGCTCAGAGGTAGAATGCCCCTGGGTTAAATTCCCAGTACCACAAAAAAATAAAAATAAAAAAGAGCTTATGTATACTATTGGTGGCACACAGAGAACGACGCCAAGTGACTTTAAAATACATTAATATAAGCCAGGCACAGTGGCACATGCCTGTCCCAACTGCTTGGGAGGCTGAGGCAAGAGGATTGTTTGTGCCTAGGAATTCAAAACCAGCCTGGGCAACACAGTGAAACATTGTCTCAAAAAAAAAAAAAAACCCACAAAAAACTAATTTGACTATATATCCCTGGTTGGATATATGCTAAAGACAAAAAGAATTGCAAAAATACTTTTTAACAGTTTTGGGTAACCATATTGTCGGTGGTAGTGTTTTTATTGCTTTCTGGATAATATGAGAAAAATAAGTATTATGGGGTATTCTAATTCTATCATGCTCGGTATCCTTGAGGGTCAGAATTCTCCACATAGGAGGAAGGGAATATAGATGTAAGATAGAAAGGGTTAGGTACAAACCCTGCAGTCCTGAATTTGAATTGGAAATTATTAATATAAACTGATAGTATATATGTCTTTTTGCAGATATATTTCCTCGCTCCTAGACCTAGAAACTAAGCCAGTAGCAGTGAGCATCTCTGATATTTATACTGTGATCTGGTTAAGGCTGGAGAAGCACACACGCATACATAAATACACATAGATCATAAATATACGTCTATATACTTAATATATATCTGACATCAGTTATGTAGGTATTCTTCTGTTTCTGGTCATTTAGACTGTTTCCAGATCTTTACACTTCTAATTAATGCTGCAACAAAGCATTTGGGCATGAACTATCTCCTGAGTATAAATTTCTATAAGAGGAATTAACTGCCTAGAGGGGAGGAACATTTTTAAGCTCTTGATTAATATTGTTGAATCACCTCTAGAAAAGTTACACCAGGTTACATACCACGTGGCAGGATGGGAGAGAGTGACAAATTCACTACATTCATAGTGACAGATAATTTTTAGACCTTTTCACTGACATATCAGCTAGAACTGCTCCTGTGTTTCTTTGTTTTCCCTCATTGATTTTCTTAGAGAGAAACTTCTTAAAAAAATTAGAAGTACCATATGAAAAACTATACTGATATAACTGTCATGTTTACATTGCAAATTAATAATAATATATCAAACAAAGATTAGAATGGCCTTATCAAACTTAATATATTACCTATAATTAATGTTTTGAATTAGTACTTTAGTTTGTACCCATATAGATCATGAATATATTACAATATGAATTTTACAGCTTTTTGGTAATTTTGGTAGGTACCTTTGAAATTGTTGGGGTTTTTAATTGTAACCTTACCTTTGCAGAATTCATTATATGTGAAACTTACTTCCCAAACACAGTTTAGGAAGTTTATTAACTTTCTAAACATTGTTTTATATGTATCTTATATATGCAGTTCCCTATGAAATCAGCCAAAAAAAAAAAAAAAGAGCTAACAGACAAAATCATCTACTGTTGGAGCTAGAGAGATTTTAAAGTTCATCTGGTCTAACCCCTTCATTTTATACTTTGGAAAACTAAGGCAAAGGGCAGTTATGTAACTTTATTAAAGTCACACAGCTACTTTGTGACAAAAACACAGATCTGATTCAGTGCAGTGTCCGTTCCTTGTAGCTTCTCAGAATTAACAAAATTTAAAGGTAGAATGCAAACATAGAAGTAAATATTGTGTTAGGGACATGGAATTTGGGGTATCTACCTTCGAAATTCTATTGTCACTTTTTCAATAAAAAACTTAAGAGAGGCTGGGCATGGTGGCACACGCCTGTAATCCCAGTACTTGGGAGGCTGAGACAGAAGGATCACAGATCCAGCCTCTGCAACTTAGCAAGACCCTGTTTCAAAATAAAAAAATTTTTAAAAAGGACTGGGGGTGTAGCTCAGAGGCAGAATGCCTCTGGGTTCAATTTCTGGTACCAAAGCAAAACCAAAACCTTATAGAGGCCAGGAGAGGTGGTACACGCCTGTACTTGGGAGGTTGAGACGGGAGGATCACAGGTTTGAGGCCAGCCTCAGCAATTTAGCCAGGCCCTCAGCAATTTAGACAGACCCACTTTCAAAATAAAAAATAAAATAGGGTTGGGGGTGTCGCTCAGAGCTAGATAGAGCCATATCTATATTATATAATCAGGTTTTAAAAAAGGACTTCTGTTACTTTAGAAGCTAGAAATAAAGTATGGGGCTTCTAATACTTAGTAGGATTAATAGTAATCAAAATATACAACCCCTGAATGTCATCCATACACACACATACTCCTATGCACTGTCGTAAGCACTGTATTTGCATTATCTTACTGGATTCTAACAATAACCTCAAGCACAGAGAGGTTCTATGGCTTGCCCAGGTAGCCTCCAGTGTCTGACCTAGGCTGGAACCCAGGCAGGCAGAGACGCACTGCGCACTGAGTTGCTTTCAATTTCAATTCTAACTTGTCAATTTCTTTCTTTTTCTTTTCTTTCTTTCTTTCCTTTTTTGTTTTGTTTTGTTTTGTTTTGTTTTGTTTTGTTTTGTGGTACTGGGGATGGAACCCAGGGGCATTCTACCTCTAAGCTCCACCTCCAGCCCTATTTTTTATTCTTTATTTTGAAACAGGGTCTCACTAAGTTGCAGAGGGCCTCACTAAGTAGTTGAGGCTGGCCTTGAATCTGCGATCCTCCTGTCTCAGTCTCCCAAGTACTGGGGTTACAAGCATGCGCCACCATGCCCGGCTTCAATTTGTCAATCTCATTGCCACTGAGGGTTGGTGATTAACACTCCTCAGCTGATTTCCTACAAGGCCAAAGTGATAACTTACAGATCCATTTGTTTGGGTAGGGTTGTAGCTCAGTGGTAGAGTGCTTGCCCAGTATGCACAAGGCCCTGGGTTCAATCCCCAGCACCACACACATATGCACACAAATCCATTGGTTTGAATACTATGATGAAATTTCTTCAAGCAACTATTTTTGGAGATAGTTCTTCTAAGTCCCTCATCTGCCACTTGTTAACTATGTGAGTTTTCATTCCTAATCTGTAACATGGGTATGATAATATCTACCTTATTGAGTGGTTGGGAGGAATGAATAAGATAAATTATACCTATTTTTAGCAGAACATCTGACATCTAGTAATTATTCAATAAATAACTGCTATCTTCGGCTATCATAGTTATTATCATCAGCATTATTAATATCATCCTCATCAACATTATCATTATTTCTTTCTTTCCCTATTGACCTCTTTTTTTAATTTTTTTTTTTTTTTTGGTACTGGAGATTGAACCCAGAGGCATTCTACCTCCAAGTTGCGCCCCCAGCCCGATTTTATTTCTTTAGTTGGAAACAGGGTCTCACTAGGGTTCTGAGAGCCTCGCTAAGTTGCAGGCTTTGAACCTGCGACCCTCCTGTCTCAGCCTCCCAAGTACTGGGATTACAATCCTGCGCCACCACGCCCGGCTTGACCTCTTTTTTAAATGCAAAAACTTCTGGAAGGGATGAGGCATTACCCAAGGGGCTAGTGATTCATGGGTTGTTTGTTTTTCTCCCGACAGGAGTGAGCAGAGAAGTATTGAACAGCAAGGAAGGAAAGGGAGAGATGGAAGAGAGGTGGGGAGACCCCAAAGACAATTAAAGCAGAGTTTCCCTGAAAACTAGTTGGGGCATGTTTACAAAACAGCCCACCTGAAGTCCAGTGTGCTTTATGGAATCCTGTAATCTTCATTAGGATTCTAGAAGGCCTGGTGGGGAAGGAGGAAGGCCCCGGTTAGCAGACTGCAGAGACAGACCATGCGCCCCTGCCCAAGGACTCTTATGTCCTGGGGCCCAAGGACTCTTATATCCACGGTTTATCCATGCTGGGGTCCTCAAAGTGGGCAAACAAACCTTCCTAGGCCCTTCTGTTTACTGTGCCTGGAAACAGGCCTTTTGCCATGGAAAAGTTTCTCATTGTACCTACAAGTACAGGACACATATTGCACAACATGGAAGAGCTATTATGACTTCTTGGGGGGCTGGGGTGTGGTTCGTGGTAGGGGCTTGTCTAGCACACAGGAGGCCCTGGGCTCAACCCCCAGCCACATGCACACATATACACAAAGACTTCTCATTGCCGTGTACGCATTGTGCTGCAAGACAGGGACCAAGTGCCACCTCTGGTGTCCTTCCACTCTTTTTGCTCATCAGCGTAAAGGTGACCTGCCGCAACACCCTCACACGGTTCTCCAGAACCCTTGTAGTCTCTGATGTTCAGGCCACCAGCTTCTCCCTTGGGTGCAAGGAAATTTTTTTTAATCTCCTATATTTATTTTCATTTTTCATCATTATGGAAAGGATATAAGCATGTGGTACAATATAAAATGGCACAAAAGGGTATTTAGTGAAAGGTACCTGTCACTCCCACCCGGTTCCCCAGTGCCACGGCCCAGAAGTCTCACCCTTTGTTCATCCATCCAGAAATCATGGTGGGTGACTTGTCCCTCCGGGCCACTGTTCTGGGTGCTTCGGACTTAGCAGCTAACGGAGCCACCAGCTCCCTGCCGTCGAGGAGGGGCCGATGGCCACGAACGAGAGTTGAGCAAGTATCAGAGAGTGTGCTAGATGGTGATAAATGCAGCCAGGAGAGGTGGTGCACTCTTGGGAGGCCGAGACAGGAGGATCGCAAGTTCGAGTATGGCCTCAGCAACTTAGTGAGACCCTGTTTCAAAATAAAAAATAAAAAGAGCTGGGGGTGTAGCTCAGAGGAAGAATGTCCCTGACAAACCAAAAAAAAGAAAGTGATAAATGCTATGAACAGAAACAAGTAAAGGTGCAGACAGGAAGACCAGAGCCACAGGGGCGATGTTAAAGTACTGAAGGGAGAGAGGGAAGGAGCTAATATGGGGCAAGAGTGGTCCAGACAGAAGGAAAGCAGTACAAGCCAGTCATACATGGCATGGTGACAGGAGTTTTATTTATTTATTGTATTTTCACTTATAAAACGCTTATAAAGTATTTATCACGGGCCAGGCAGTCTTCTGAGCACCGTATTATGTATGCTAACTCTCTTAATTGTCACAAGCCAGGTACTCTTATCATCTTCACTGTAAAGAGAAACTGAGGCATGAAGGAGTTAGGGAAGTTGGTCAAAGTCACAAGCTAGTGAGCAGTGAGGCCTGGACTTAGCCACAGGCGGCCTGGCTCCGCTGCCCATAGTCAGGCAGGTGGTGTGAAGAGCCGTGGGACTGATGGTGAGTGTGAGCTGGGAACCCTGGGAGAGTCCTGAACAGAGGAGTGACAGGTACAGAAAATTCTGACACATCCACATGCAGGGACTCTGTGTGTGTGTGTGTGTGTGTGTGTGTGTGTTACTGGGGGTTGAACCCAGGGGCATTCTACCTCTCAGCTGCATCCCCAGCCCTATTTTATTTTTTATTTTGAAACAGGGTCTCACTAAGTTGCAGAGGGCCTCACTAAGTCGCTGAGGCTGGCTACGAACCTGTGGTCCTCCTGTCTCAGCCTCCTAAGTACTGGGATGACAAGCATGCGCCACCATGCCTGGCTCGCAGGGACGTTTATGGACCTGCCTGTGCGTGTGTCCTTTGGGTTTGTTCTCTCTTAGTAGTAAATCTGCATAATGCTCAACTTTGAGACAATGTTCATTCATGGGAAGGAAGGGAAGGTTTGCTATTATGTATGCTTTAGTTAAAGATGGTATCTTATCAAGTAATATTTTGGTCATGAGTAATTGCTTCTATTTTTAAAGTCTTACAAATACTTGTCTATTCTGGGGCTCTGGCAGTACTTGTGAATGTGACCATGCTTCCTTAGGACAAAAAAATTAATTTTTTTTTTGTTTTTGTTAACAGTGTATTGAAGCCGGCTGGCCATGGTGGCGCATGCCTGTAATCCCACCAGTTGGGAGGCTGAGACAGGAGAATCACAGGTTCGAGGACAGCCTCAGCAACATAGCGAGACTCTCAGCAACCTCGTGACACCCTGTTTCAAAAACAAAAAATGAAAAGGGCTGGGGTATAGTTGGAGGTAGAATGCCCTGTGTTCAATCCCCAGTGCCACACAAAAAACAATGTATTGAAGTCAGGGATGGTGGCACACGCTGTAATCCCAGTACTTGAGAGGCTGAGACAGGAGGATTGCAAGTTTGAGGACAGTCTCAGCAACGTAGCAAGACTCAGTTACTTAGCAACACCCTGTTTCAAAACAAATTTTTTTTTTTAAAAAATGATTGGGGGTATAGCTCAGAGGCAGAATATCCTTGGACTCAATCCCCAGTGCCACCAAAAAATAAAAAAGCCAATGTATTGACTTTTGGTATTTTCACAATGTTGTGAACCATTGCTGCTGTATGGTTCCAGAACACTTCCATCACCCCAGCAAGAAACCCCCAGACCTGTTACCAGTTGCCCTCAATTCTCCCCTATCACCAACCACTTTATTAAAGACGATATCCTAACCACTAATCCACTAGTCTATATTGTCTCTGGATTTGCTCATTTTTAACATTTCCTATCAGTGGAATCATGCAATACACGGCCTTTTGTGATTAGCTCCTTCACTTCGCATACTGTTTTTGAGATCTATCCATGTTGTAACATGTATTGGTCCTTTATTCCTTTTTATGGCTGAAAAGTATTCCATTGTATGAGTCTACCACATTTTGTTTATCCGTTCATCAGCTGATGGACACTTGAGTTGTTTCCATGTCTTGTCTATTATGAATAACACTGCTATGTATCTTTGTATACAAGTATTTGTTTTTTGTTGTTTTTTTGTTTTGTTTTTTTTCGGTACCAGGGATTGAACCCAGCGACATTCTACCTCCGCGCTACACTACCCTGGCCCTATTTTTTAGGGCTTATTTTTTATACTTTATTTTGAAACTGGGTCTCACGAAGTTGCGGAGGGCCTCACTAAGTAGAGACAGAGAGAGACAGGGAGAGAGGGAGAGAGAGAGAGAGAGAGAGAGAGCTGAGGCTGGCCGTGAACCTGTATCCTCTAGTCTCCGCCTCCCAAAGTACTGGGATTACAAGTGTGCACCACCACGCCCGGATGTATACAAATATTTGTGTGAACATATGTTTTATAATTCTCTTGAGTATATACCCAGTGGAATTGCTTGGTTGTATTCACAAATCAACTTTTGATCACATGTATTTCTTAGCATCTCACTACTTGGAAGAGGGAAAATACAAGAGCAGGTAGTTGCTTTAGCAAATGTCTCCTTGTGTCCTATTTATATGAGAAGGTGACAGATTAGCAGCGGTGCCTCCTTCCTGGAGTTTCCTGGGTCAGTACCTAAAGGTCACTGAAACTCACTGAATATATTTTCCACCAAGGCCACTTTTTGTGTTCCCCTCCATACAACAGATGGGGGGGGTGTGACCATAAGGAAGTCATCCCTGAAGTACCTGGAGGTCTCAGACTTGGGCAACCCAGTGTCTCCAAGACTTCTAAGAGCATCACAGATGGGGCAGTCTGGAGAAGCTTAGAGATGATCAGAATCCTCTGAGAATAGTCCGAATGATCATCTATTGCATTCACTCTTTGCCTGACATAATGCTAAATGCGCTCAGCTTTACCTAGACCCACACTCTCCAGGACAGCAGCCACTAGGCACATGTGGCCATTAAGTGCTTGAAACTTAGTTGAGATACACTGCATGTATAAAGTTACACACTGGATTTCAAAGACTTAGAATGTAAAATATCTTACTGATATTTCGTACATGTTGAAACGACAGTTTGGACGTAAGTAAAACATAGTACCAAAATTAATTTCACCTGTTTCCTTTTACTTCTCTTAATGGGCTACTCAACAAACTTTAAATTATACATGTGGCTCACATTGTGGCCTGCATTATATTTGTATTGGACAGCCTTTGTTCTAGATTATTCCTCGCAGTAATTTGATCAGCTGGACGGTATTATCATCCCCGCATTATGGGTGAGGAAATTGAGGCTTAGAGAGCTTAAGTAAATTGCCTGTGATCACACAGCTGTGGCTTAGGCGCAAGTCTGTTCCTCTCCAAGCTTCAGTTCTTACCCTTTACTCTCTGCTGTCTCCCCGGATCCCCGATATAACCCGTGTAATACAGAAATGGCTGTGGTCATCAGCGATGGCCAAAAGCTGTTTTCGTGTCTCCATTGTAGAGTACAAGAAAAATGGTTCCCGCAGCCCTGTAAGGTAGAATTTAAGTAGTTGGGCTGGGCATGGTGGCACACGCTTGTAATCCCGGTACTTGGGAGGCTGAGACTGGAGGATCCAGGTTCGCGGCCAGCCTCAGCTACTTAGTGAGGCCCTCCACAACTTAGCGAGACCCTGTTTCAAAATAAAGAATTAAAAAATAGGGCTGGGGGTGTAGCTCGGAGGTAGAATGCCCCTAGGTTCAATCCCCAGTACCACAAAAAAAAAAAAAAAAAGAATTTAAGTAGTTGGGGGAAACTGCTTATGGGAAAGTTCCTTAAATACTAACTCTTTGTAACACTTTGGGGTCACCCACCAAGGAGAGAAGGGACATAAAGCCGCCCAGAGCTTCCTCTCATTTCTCTGATCCTGTCTTTCCATTCACGTCAGATGCACAGGCCAGAGAGAGGAGTGGAGCGAGAGGAATGAGTGCTCCGCTTAGCGTTTCTCCCAGCGAAGTGGGAGGCTTTAATTTCATCCCATTTCATTGGAATTTGTGAAAAAACTCAAAATGGGACATTCTTCAGAGCTAACCTGCTCTCCTCTTCTTCCTTCTTCCTTTATCTTTTCCTTCTTCTCCTTCCTTTTCTTCTTTGTACTGGGAATTGAACCCAGGGGCATTCTGCCTCTCAGTTACACCCCCAACACTTAACTTTTTATCTTGAAACAGGGTCTTGCTAAGTTGCTGAGAGTCTTGCTAGGTTGCTGAGGCTGGCCTCAAACCTGCAGTCCTCCTGTCTCAGCCTCCCAAGTACTGGGATTACAGGCATGCACCACCATGTCTGGGTAATCCTGCTCTCTTCTAAGGTGCAGTGGGGAGGAAAATGAGACTGTGAGAGAAAGAACCATTCCAGTTCCCCTTCTTCCTCCACTATCTTTAAGCATTCTATAAAATATGTGCTTTAACTCCACCAATTCTTCCTTTTCCTAAGGGCATCAGCATTCTCCACTCACAAGTTCTCATGTACGCGTTATTAATATTAGCTGTGACTATTTTTAAATGCTATGATTTAATTTCATTGACATTTTACATGTACTTGTGTATAACAGGTATCATGAGTATAATCTACTTATTTAACTTCAAGTTCCAAAGAAGAAGCCGAGTTTAGAACCCATCAGCTCTTCGAGCTGTTCTTCCAAGTTCGGAAGGCAATGAGGGGACCAGGATCATTGGAAATTATCCTTGGCCACAGGAACTCATTCCCATTCCCAAAAGTTTAAACCTTTCTCATATTCTTAGGGGGTAGAAATATTGCCGAGGGCCGTTAAGTAAAAGAAAAAAGATAAGAAATAAAAAAACAGCCAGGCGTGGTGGTGCACTCCTGCAATCCAAGTACTTGGGAGGCTGAGACAGGAGGATTATAGGTTTCGAGGCCAGCTGCAGCAATTTAGTGAAGCCCCTCAGTAACTAAGTGAGACCCTGTTTCAAAAATAAAATAGGGTTGGGGTAGTAGAATGCTTCTGAGTTCAACCTCCAGTACAAAAAAAAAAAAATCAGGAAAAGAAAACAACAACCCACACATGCTTATTTCTTTTTTCTTTTTTACTCCTAGACTGCAAATTTATAGCCACCAAGAAATATGACAACCTGACTCTCATAAGTGCAACTCAAAAATCAAACTCTAAGAAGCTGGGAGGTTTCTAGAGGTGCATGCGCCATGTGCATTTGTTGTTTGTTTCTGCTTTTTAATTCAGAGTCAACGTTTTAAATTTTCACTTTGGCTTAAAGAGCTACGTGGAAAATAAATCCCAGCATTTGTTTTTTGCTTAGTCATTCCTCCTTAAAATTCCTTAGCACTTTCAGATGTGGTTCTGATGAGATGACAATGAACTACAGAAAGAAGTCAGAAAGATAGAATGGTGCTGAGAAAGGTCTGTGGGGCTGAGAAGCAGATGACCTGAATTCTAATTCTGCTTCAAGAACGAGTTAGCAACAAGGCCTCGGGGAATTTAAGTTCCACTAACATTTATTGGACACCTACTGTGTTCAAAGGATTGTAATAAATGCTGTAGGAGCTACAGAGATAAACAAGAGTCCAGCGTGGTGGTATACACCTGTAATCCCAGTACTTAGGAGGCTGAGACAGGAGGATCGCAGATTTGAGGACAGCCTCAGCAACATAGCAAGACTCCCAGCAACCTAGCAAGACCCTGTTTCAAAACAAAAAATTAAAAGGGATGGGGGTGTAGCTAGAAGGTAGAATGCCTCTGGGTTCAATCCCCAGTACCCCCCCCCAAAAAAAAACCATAAAGACAAGGAACTTACCACCTAGAAGGAAAGATAGCACATTCACAAAAGTATGGTATAATATAGTACCAAATGTATGAGTGGTGCAGTAGAATCTATGGGAGCACAGAAGTAAGTAAGAATAATTCCAGCCAGGGAGATCAGGGATGGCTCCAAGAAGAAAGTGATATTTGGGTTGGTCCTAGAAATATGGGTGGGGTTTCTGGGGGGCCTAGGAGGGAAGGATTTGATTTTGTTTTTTGTTTTGTTTTTGCAGTACCGGGAACTGAATCCAGGGGTGCTCTACCACTAAGCTGCATCCCTAGACCTTTTTATTACTTTGAGAGACTAAGTTGTCTAGGCTGGCCTCAAACTTGCAATCCTCCTGCCTCAGCCTCCCGAGTAGCTGGGCTCACAGGCCCGTGCCACTGCTCACTGGAGAAGAGGGTTTTAAACAGAAGGTACAACAATAAATAAGCAAACAAACAGAAGGTACAAGGAAGGAGGGACAATGTAAGCAAGGGTGTACGGCGCAGAGCTGGTTCAGGAAACTTGTTAGACAGGAAAGCAGAGCTAATTCTGAATGATACTGGGAGATAAGTTTTGACCACTCGATTAGAGTGAAGTTGTGGTAGTGCTTGAATTCCTTTCTGAAGAACACGGACCTTACCAGTGGGGCGACAGCGAAGGCTGTGAGGTCAGCTAATGAGTTGCTAGGGTAAGTTTGGGGCGGTGGGGATGGATAGAGAAGGCAGACGCAAGCCAGGCGTGGTGGCGCACTCTTGTAATCCCAGTACTTGGGAGGCAGAGACTGGAGGATCCGGGTTCACGGCCAGCCTCAGCTACTTAGTGAGGCCCTCCACAATTTAGTGAGACCCGGTTTCAAAATAAAGAATAAAAACTAGGGCTGGGGGTGTAGCTCAGAGGTAGAATGCCCCTGGATTCAATCCCCAGAACTGCAAAAAAAAAAAAAAAGAAGGCAGATGCAACAGATGTTCTGCGGGGAGCATCCACAGGGCTTGGTGACAATGGTCTTGAGATGTAAAAGACGGCCCAGGTGCTGAGCACAGTTGAGTCAAGAGGATGGAGTGGCTGAGAGTGTAGGAGGTTTGCTGGGCAAGATGCTGAGTTCAGTTCTGAGTGTGTTTAGTCTATTCTGAACACGTCGGCTAAAGTAATCATATAAAACACAAGCCAATTCCTGGATCCTGCTGCTCAAAACCCTTCCGTGCCTTCCCAGCTAACCCAGAGAACAATCTGCACGCTGGCTGGGCCTTACACGTCTGACCTCATGCCCTTCCACCGCCCCATCTTCTCAGTGGCCCAGCAGGGATCTGCCTTCAGGCCCTGGGGTTTCCTCCTCCTGAAGCTCTTCCCTCACACAGTTCTCACCCCTTCCTCCTCATTTCCTTCGGCTTTTCTTCAAGTGCCACCTTTTTCAAAAGTCCTTTCTGATCATTCTATAGGTCAGCAACACCTATAAAACATAACACACCCCCTCTTCTTCTCCCCTCCCCCACTTTCCTTGTTCTCCACGGCACCAGCACCATCTGACATACTATATGTTTACTGGCTTATTATCACAGCCTGGAAACCAAAGCTGTACACAGAAAATTAATAATGAAATAATGTTCAAGGGTGCAATGAGATCGGTCCTCTCTTGTTGCCCCACTCTTGGGACTGGGCATGACAAAGAGTTTGAAAGCAATTTGGCAGTAAGTATGAAGAGTTCATAACATGTTCACTTTTATGTTTTGGGAATTCTGAAAGTCAATTCTAAGAAGATAATCTAAAATAGGAAGTTGGGTGTGGTGGTGCACGCCTGTAATCCCAGTACTTGGGAGGTTGAGACAGGAGGATCGCAGGTTCAAGACCAGCCTTAGCAACATAGAGAGACCCTATTTTAAAAAAAGGGGGGTAGGGGTGTAGCTGAGAGGTAGAATGTCCTTGGGTCCAATCCCCAGCACCACATACACACACACACAATATACATACATACATATATGTATATATATATATACATATATATGAAAAAGAAAATATACAGGAAAATGTATATTAATGTAATGTTTATTGTATCAAAAGGTGGGGAAGATTCTAAACATCTAACAATGTAAGACAGTTAAATTAAGTAAATGACTGTTCATTTACTTAATGATGTATTATTCACTTGTTAAAAGCATAGTTATGAAAAGCTGGTTAGCAACAAGGAAACCGCTTGAGAAACAATGTATTTAAAAGAACAGGATCCACAATTGTATACACTATGATTTTGGTTATCTTTAAATATTCATACATACACATTAAAAAGACCAGGAAGAAATTAACCTAAATGCTGATATTAAATGCCCTAGGCTAATAGGATTAAGATGGCTTATTTTCCTAAATCTTTTGGATTTTCTGTATTTAGGTTATATCCTTCTTATAATGTGGTTATTTGATTTTTTAAAAAATAATCAGTTTTTTTAAAAAAGAAACTGTTGCTACACCTCAATTCACCCTCTAGACTGCATCATTGGGTCTCTGTGGTGAGCGTGTTTCAGGCTGATGGGACCTGCCTTTGGCACCCAGGGTCACTGATATAGATGGCTGTCCCTATAACTCATTAGACCCCCAGTCTCAGTCCCCCTCATTCCTGACTCCTTCCTCTTCTCTACTTCCCCACATAATGTTAGGCTGCATCCTTCTGATTATGAAGGTCACGGTCATGAAACAGCGAAGGCTCAAAGAGCTCACCTGGCTCCTTGCACCTGGACAACAGCTACACACATGGCCTGAGGCTAAGCCACCTCCCCCTTTTTTTTCTTAATTTAGCTACCCATTCCTCCTTGGTAGACATTTAGCATCCTGCTTTGCTGTTCTCCATAGTACTAATCGCCATCTGACATATGTATTTATGATCATGACTGAGAAACTGAAGTTGTTAAAAAAAAAAAGAAAGAAAAAAGAACATCCCAATGTCTATCTACTAAAACCAGGTAAACTCTTTGCCCATATTACCTCACTCTATCCTTACAAGCCAGAGAAATCAGTGCTACACGTTAGGAATGAGGAAACTGAAGCTCACCTACGAGTTACCAAACTGGAATTCAAATTCTCATCTTTCTGACCTCAAATCCTGCTCCCTGAAGTGTTACACTGATGAGCATGCACCAACCATTAAAATGGCCAAAGTTCATTGATTGCATAGACATCACTCAGGTGAAATAAACAATGGAGCAGCTTGAAGCATTCAACCTAAAACTGGGAGTCAGCGAATGCCAAGCGTCCCTGTGTCTCAATTAACTGAATCAGGGCTTCAGATTTTCTTGGTATGTGTCCACAGTTGTCTCAATGACTATTAGAGACCCAAACATTAAAAATTTGAAGTATTTTAACTATTTGGGTTATCTGCAGTATTCTAAGCATTAGTAACTAAAATTAATTTTGTGTGCTGTGGTTAATGATCTCCTTTGAAGGATTTAGAAGCTTTCCGTTGGGACCCACAGCCACTTATTTTGATAAAGCAAAATCCTTAGTTATTAAATATTAAATTAGATCATTAAAAATGGTTATTTGGACTTAAGAATTGAGACTATTAATAGAAGACATGTAGAATGTCAAAAGGAATACGCACGCCAGTTATGACTAATACTATTTCAGAAGAAATTTCTAACAAAAAGAGATTTTCCATGCAATAAGCCATTTATTTCAAGCAACAGAAAGTTTAATAAAGATGCTAAACAAATCTGTTGTCATGTGAATGGAAGAACTGAATAGAATTTCCCAGGAAATATCACTCATAATGTCCACCACTCTAAGACCCTGGCAGTGTTTCGTGTGTGTGTGTGTGTGTGTGTGTGTGTGTGTGTGTGTAAGGGGGTACTGGGAGGTCTACCTCCAAGCTACACCCTTCAGCCCTATTTTTATTTTTTGTTTTTGAAATAGGGTCTCACTAGCTTGATGAGAGTCTTGCTAAGTTGCTGAGGCTGGTCTTGAACCTGCAATCTTTCTGTCTCAGCCTCCCAAGTACTGGAATTACAGGTGTACACCACCATGCCTGGCCTGACAGTGTTTTTGTGTGCTTTCTTTGGCTAAAATCCTAGGGAGAAAACCCTTTCCTCTTCTGAGAGAGGCGTGAGCAGCTATACCTGATCATCTTTGCCATAGCTAACATTTTTAAGAACTTACCATGAGCCAGACCTCGATGCATATTGCACTTGGTTAGTTCATTTCAATGCCCAGAAACTAATAAAACAGGAACAAATATTACACTCATTTTGTGGCTAAAGAAACTGAGACATGGACAGATTTAAGTAACTTGTTCAAGGGACAATATTCAATAAAACAAGATGTGTTCTGTTGGCTCTTTCACCTTCTATGTCAGGTGGAGAGAACATTTTTTAAAGGAACGTCAAGTTCGACTCTACGGCATTTGTGTGAAAAAGAAAAATGAAAGGCTTTTTGTGTTTTGTTTGTTTTTGCGGTACTGGGGATTGAGCCCAGGGGCATTCTACCTCCGAGCTATACCTCCAGCCCTATTTTTTTATTCCTTTTTTTTTTTTTTGCAGTACCGGGGATTGAACCCAGGGGCGTTCTACCTCCGCGTTACACCCCCGGCCCTATTTTTTATCCTTTATTTTGAAACCGGGTCTCACAAAGTTGCAGAGGGAGGGCCTCACTAAGTAGCCGAGGCTGACCACGAACCCGGATCCTCCTGCCTCAGCCTCTCAAGTACTGGGATTACAAGCGTGCACCACCACACCTGGCTATGAAAGGCTTTTTGAATCGCCGCAGTTGTTACACCGGTGATTAATTCCACTGGAGAATTGGTTCCTTGGAGAGCTGAAATTTTCAAAGTCTCTAAAGCCGGGCGTGGTGGCGCACGCTTGTAATTCCAGTGCTTGGGAGGCTGAGACTGGAGGATCACAGGTTCACAGCCAGCCTCAGCTACTTAGTGAGGCCCTCTGCAATTTAGTGTGACCCTGTTTCAAAATAAAGAATAAAAAATAGGGCTGGGGGTGTAGCTCGGAGGTAGAATGCCCCTGGGTTCAATCCCCAGTACTAAAATAAAGTTTGAGAGAATGTGTTTCCTTTGGCCTTTCCCTTACTGTGAGAGGTTTCCATCTCAGAATGGGCAGGACTGGTGGAGCTGTCCTTGGTCTGACAGGTCAGAGGACAGAAATCTTGCCTGGGGTCCTTGACTTCCAACAAAGTGGTTTGCATTGCGGGGCTAATTTGTAGATATCTTCTGACCCACCAAGGAGAACAGACAGAGGAATCTTAAGAGAGGCCATGAAAACACTCGGATACTTCATCTTAGTACACTGTAATTCATCCCTCCATTTGAGCAGTTTTCCCACCCTTGATCAGGAAGCAGGGAGCCTGGACTTAACTTATCCAGTAAAACTGTGCTGAAGGCCCATTGTGTGCATAATACAGTTCTAACTTCTGCAAAAGATCAAGATAACGTTTTTGCCCTCAAAGATTTTACATTCCAGTGATAAGATACTCCCACGTACACAATGAAACAGCCCAACATCATAAATAGATATATCAGAGTGTGGTGGCTCACGCCTGTGATTCCAGTACTTGGGAGGTTGAGACTGGAGGATCACAGTTTCAAGACCAGCCTCAGCAACTTAGCAAGACTTTGTTTCAAAGTAAAAAATAAAAAAAGGGAATGGGGGCGTAGCTGGGAGGTAGAATGCCACTGGGTTCAATCTCCAGTCACACACACACACACACACACACACACACACACACACACACACTGAATCAGAAGCCAGTAGAGTGCCACGGATACTAAGAGTGTGAAATCGCAGGCAGGGTGATGGGAGGAGATCACGGGGTGCTGAAGCGGTGCTAGAGGCTTCAGGTGAGAGAGGAAATTTAGCATGAAGTCTTGAAGAGGAGGAAGCTAGGCCACGGCACAGTGTACAGTACACCCCCATTTATCAAACCAAAAAAAAAAAAACCCAAAATTCTCTGTGCGTGTAATGCAGAGAAAATACAAGGATGCCTAGCAAATTGGAAGGGATGTCTTAGTGCCTTTTCTTTGACTAGAATAGATTAGTTTATCACAGATTAATTTATACAGAAAAAAGAAAGGCTTATTTAGCTCACAGTCCTGGAGGCTGCGCAGTCCAGGAGCGTGGCGCAGGCATCTGCTCACCTTCCGGTGAGGGCTGGCGGCTCTGCTGCAGGCGATGGACCAGAGGACTGGAGCGAGGAGAGAGCAGAGGAAGCCAAATTCGCGTGTATCAACACCTCACTCTCGCGAGGATGAACCCAGTCCCGCGAGAACTCCCTCCCTCCTGAGAGAAGGGCATCAGCCCCTCCAGAGGGTGGCGCTCTCCTGACCCAAACACCTGCTACCCCGACATGTGGGCAATTAAGATTTCAACACATGAACTTTGGGGGAGCACATTCAACCCAAAGCGGGGGGAGTGCAGTTGGGGGGTAGTGAGGGAGGGGAGAGAAGAAAGGATTGAGGGACTTTCAGTTCTTTCTGTACTTGTACTTTGATATTGTTTCAACATTTCTCCAGAAAGGGTATATTCACACATTATTTTGTACAGTTAAGAAATAGGAAGTTTACAGAGAGTGGGTAGGTAGGACTTGTGTTTGTTGATCTGAAGGAAGAGGATATTTCAGATGAGAGGAACAGCTTGAGGAAGTGCCGGCAGGTCGCAAGGCACAGGGTGTGTTTGGGGAACAGTCGGTGGAAAGGTGGGACCAGCACAGAAGGGACACGGTGGCACCGTAGGATGGGGCCGGCTGGATAAGAACTGTGACGTTTTGGCTTGGATTTGATTCATCTGACTACACAAGAATTTATTAGCAGGCATACTTGAAAAATCCAGCAAAGGGAGGTAATGTGAATTCAAATCTACCTGTGTTGCAAACCATGAAAGCCTACGGAAATGTCACTTACAGTTACTGCAACACAGGGAAGGCTCTGACTCCTCCAAACCTGTTATGAGACTGTTCCAGAAACTGAAGAATAGGAACGTGGCCACTTGCAGTGGGGGAGCAGCCACTTACCCTCCATACATTGTGTTAATTCCACTCTTGGTCCTGATGAAGTAGTTGACAGTGGTGATGAATGATTTAAATGTATGAGGGACAGTGCAATCCCCCAGGTATAAGAAAAGGATTGAGTCACATTTGTAAAAGTTGAATAAAAATGACGACTTCAAAAATGAAAACTGGATGTATTTTGTAGCATGTTATTTGTTTCAGCTAATTTGTCCTTTCCTTGGATGAATTGAAAAAATCAATATTTTCTGTAAATTATGTTTATAATTATAGTATCCAAACATTATATATGTGTATACATTATAGTTTGTAGATACACACAGACACACTTTTATACCACAGATGCAATGTTACAAGAGTCTATAGCTATGTGGGGGTCGGGAAGCAACCCACCTCTAAGCCAACCAGTCTAAGAGGAAACAAACCCTAAGAAGAGGAAAAATCCTATAGCTACTTGAACCTTGAGTCATGCATCGTGACTCATTGCCAACGATTTGATTCCGGAGGAGACAAATTTCTTTATTGACCGACGACAAGTGGAGGAGGGACACATCAGAGTCCCAGAACAATGATGTGAGCTAGGTTTCTAACAACATAGTCTTCATCTCCTGAAATTATCTTGTAACCAGAAGTGCTATTTGAGGAAGAAGCTGACAGTCTAAGTTAGTTGACAGTTTTCACTTTCCTCCCCCTTCAAACTTTAAAGACTTTGAATCCCCAGCGTACCCCTCGCCCCACACGCTCCATCCCACCATCCCACGCTGTCTGTCCTTTTTCAGAGAGGCAGATGGAATTCTTAAATAGACAAAGCTGAATTTCCTTGCCTGGCGACGGGAAAACAAATAACAGGGGACAAGAAAGATTCAAAGAGGCTTTCAAAATTACACAGAGGAAGAGATTCCTGACTTTATAGGTTGCGTTTTCTTGCTTTCTCTGTTCTTAATCATTTAAAATTGCTTTGCGGCATCTGACCTCCATGTTGGGAGAAGGCAGGGACGCAGGATGACTCTGTACCTTAGGTGGCTAGACAGAGAGTCATGAACGTTTTACGATGACATCTTTCAGGATAAACAATGACCTAATCTAATCATTTTCATGTACATCTTAACACCGATCTTGATAAGAATTGATAATTCAATCTAGTGAATATTTACCACTATCTGCCAAGTTGGGTTTTTAAAATTTCATGTAGCCCTGATGGCATGTGCAAGTCAACAGGGCTACAGAAGAAGAAGAGCAAGTACAGGATCTAAGCTTCCAGAATAATCAGACAGGGCAGCTCTGTTCTCCATCTTTCTTCTCTATCTGTGGTCCCAGTAGTCTTTCTTTGTTTCTCCTTCCTTCTGTCCCCTTCCCTGATAAGTGGACACTCTAAATATTCTGAGCCAGGCGTGGTGGCACACTTGTAATCCCAGTACTTGGGAGGCTGAGACCGGAGGATCACAGGTTTGCAGCCAGCCTCAGCTACTTAATGAGGCCCTCCGCAACTTAGTGAGAACCTGTTTCAAAACAAAGAATGAAAAATAGGGCTGGGAGTGTAGCTCGGAGGTAGAATACCCCTGGGTTCAGTCCCCAGTACCACAGAAAATAAATAAATAAATATTCTGAAAGGGGTATATTAAGATGTACCACTACGATTATCATTTTGTGTGTGTGCGTGTATGTGTACGTGTACATGTGTGTACACGTGTGTGAGCAAGCTAGAGAAGCTGGAAGAAAAAACTTCTTCCTGAGTGTGATGTTCTTCTATGCATGTAACTTCTGCAAATGACGACAGCTTCAGCAAAGACTGGGGAAGGGTATTTATGAATGCAGAAATTAGTGAGAAGGTTATTCAAAGCAGGAAGATCGGAACTGATTTTGCAATCACACAGAAAATTTTTTTAAAGATAGAAAGGAGCTGGGATTGGTGAAGAATGAATATTGTAATACAATGCAAAGAAAAATGAGGAGCAGCTAGACAGTTAGGAAATATTTGGGGCCAAAGAAAGAAAAAAGAAAAACATCCTCAGTTTAGCTATTTGTACATCCACATGTTTGGATGGAACATGCAAATATATGCAAAAATACAAATATTACTGTGACGGTGCTGTTACAGATCCGCAAAGGCAAAGGAACAAATAAACACCCCATTCATTCCAGATGACGCCATTCAGTCTGTCCCTGGTTTGTGACCTAAAATGAGATGGGGAACTCACTATGTTCAGTTGATTTCTGTTTGCCCTCTAAGTTCAGGGATAGAACTTAATTTTTAAATATAATCAATATTTTATAGCTTATTTTATTAAAAGTAAATATCAGGATATTGAATACTTAAAATTTATAACATATCCTATGTGCTTATAATTGACTTATATGAGATAATTTATTAAGATATACAATTTATAGTATTCTTTTTTTATATATATTTTTTTAATTTTATTTTTTTTATGTTTTTATTGGTGCATTGTAGTCTCACATCACAATGAGTATCAGTTTGGTGTTAACATACATGCACACAGCTCTTGGTGTCCCTCCCCCCTGCCTCCCCCCCCCACATGTAGCACTGAGAATGATGTTGGTATAATCTCATATATACACATTGTTTATGACAGTAATTCCATAGATTCACTTCTTTCTTATCCTTCCCCTTCCCTTGTACCCCTTCCCTTGCACCACTGAGGGTTCTCCATTGTCATTGGAGTCCCTTTTGTATCCTCACTACTCCCTAAGTTGCGCATATTAATGAAGACATATGTCCCTTCTTTTTTTGTGATTGGGTAATCTCACTTAACATAATGTTCTCCAGATCTTTCCATTTTCTTGCAAATGCTGTTATTTTGTTCTTCTTTATTGCTGAGTAGAATTCCATTGTGTGTATTTCCAATAATTTCATAATCCATTCATCTGTTGATGGACATGTTAAGAACTCTACAGAAAATCAGAATAGAAGGAACATACCTCAATATCATTAAGTCAATATATAAGAAACCCAAAACCAACATCATATTGAACGGGGAAAAATTGCCAGAATTCCCCTTAAAATCAGGAACAAGACAAGGATGCCCACTATCACCACTCCTTTTCAACATAGTCCTTGAAACTCTTGCCAGAGCAATAAGACAAGAGAAGGATATCAAAGGAATTCAAATAGGAAAAGAAGAACTAAAATTATCTTTATTTGCAAATGACTTTCACATATTAACGTACTTGTTTATGGAAGTATTACATTTCTTTACCTATTTTGTTGTCATTGTTGTTTTCTAAGGTAAAGTCTCTCTTATGTTGCTCAGGTTGGCCTTGAACTCCTGGGCTCAAGCCATCCCCCTGCCTCAGCCTCCCAAGTAACTGGGACTACAGGCATGCACTGCTGTAACTGGCTCTATATTCCTATTTTTAAATGTTTTAAATACTTCAATATTTTGCTTTTGTGATAAAAAAAAGTTTTATTTTAAGCCAGACATGGTGGCATATGCCTGTAATCCCAGTACTTAAGAGGCTGAGACAGGAGGATTGCAGGTTTGCAGACAGCTTCAGCTACTTAGTGAAGCCCTCTGCAACTTAATGAGACCCTGTTTCAAAATAAAAATAAAATAGGGCTGGGGTGTAGCTCAGAGGTAGAATGTCCCTGGGTTCAATCCCCAGTAAAACACACACACACACACACACACACACACACACACACACACACACCACAGTCTTATTTTGTAGGTTTATTTTTAAAGAATTATTTATTTATTTATTTGTTTGTTTGTTTTGGTACTGGAGATTGAACTCAGAGACATTCTATCTCCGAGCTACACCCCTAGCCCTATTTTTTATTTTTATTTTGAAACAGTGTCTCGCTAGGTTGATGAGAGTCTCACTACTTGCGGAGGCTGGCCTCGAACCTGCGATCCTCCTGTCTCAGCCTCTCAAGTACAAGGATTACAAACATGCACCACCACGCCTGGCTTAAAGATTTATATTAGCATTTTTCTAGTTCTAATCAATAGCTAAATTTAGAGACCCTATTATATCATAAATGACCCTTGTTGGCATAAAAAGTTCATCTTTGGGGGCCTATAAAGGCTTGTCCTTTAAGCCTTAGTGGCAAGGTTTTTGTCAATTGTTTTCTACTGTCCCCCGTATTAGCTTGCCAGCAATAAGCAGAAATAAAGTTGAGACTGTGTCTAAAAAATGCACTGGCCACATTCATCCTTCCTCAGCAGGGCTTGCTCAATAGTGCTCCATTCAGCCACTGAGCCCCGCCAGCGGAAACAGCTAGCTGCTGTCTGAAGGAAGAATAATTGGAAAGATGGTGCCTGTTTCTCTCCCTGTGAGTAACAATCCGTCCATTTAACATTCTTTTTCCGTGCTCTTGAATTCTGTGGTAGACAGCCATGTGTTCCCTGTCCAGTCTGAGAAATGCCAACCTTGTAGCCTGCTGCTGGACCTTTAAGTAGGGAACAGCGACGGCCATCTGGTGGCCCATTCCCTCTTCCCAAAGCTGGTTACACCAGGCATGGTGGTGCACACCTGTGGAATCCCAGTACTTGGGAGGCTGAGACAGGAGGACGGCAGGTTCAAGGCCAGCCTCAGCAACTTAGTGAGACCCTGTTTCAAAATAAAAAATAAGCCGGGTGTGGTGGCGCACGCTTATAATCCCAGTACTTGGCAGGCTGAGACAGGAGGATTGCAGGTTCAATGCCAGCCTCAGCAACTTGTGAGGCCCTCTGCAACTTAGTGAGACCCTGTTTCAAAATAAAGAAGAAAAAATTGGGCTGGAGGTGTAGATTGGAGGTAGAATGCCCCTGTGTTCAATCCCCAGTCCCAGTACTACAAAAAAGAAAGAAAGAAAGAAAGAAAGAAAGAAAGAAAG
>PVJS01030122.1:0-24221 GCA_004027185.1 Glis glis | reverse complement strand
GATCCTCCGGTCTCCACCTCCCAAAGTACTGGGATTACAAGCGTGCGCCACCATGCCCGGCACCAAACCTGACTTCTCACAGTAAAGGTCTACGTGCTTACACCTCTGAGCTTCTATCATCAGTCGTCTTGGAGGCACCCGTGTTCCAGTGCTCTGGAGGTCTGTTGACTCACCAACTGGGAGAGTTCCCTTCAATGCAGTCTTTTTTTTTTTTTTGAAAGTGTATACTCTTGCAAAGGTCAGGTTCTGTATCATTTTTAGACAAAAGACTGTAGAACAGGGAGGAAGCCTGACTCCAGGAGCAGATCAAGGGAGACCAGAGCAGAACTAGCATGGGGGCCCCACTATGTGCAGGTGAGGTGGGTGGCATCCGTGTGCTGCTCCCAGGGGTGTGCAGAGGACCTCAGGCTGCTAAATATTTCTTCCACTCCTGCTGCTCATCCCTGAAACCCCATACTGGGAACTTCCCAGATTCTCATGGCTTAAGTCTTTATGAATCTTCTTAACCTTGTCTTTTTGCTTCAACCTTCCCAAGCTGCTAATTCCTGTTAAACTCTCCAGACTCACTCCAGTCTGTTTCCTCTGCTTGGCAGGATCCATCCGTGCCATGACCCTGGCTTTCCCTTCCTCACAGAAAATTCCACTCACCTTTTTCCATTCTCTGCAGTTTTCTCTGTGCAGCCAAAGGCCATCACCCCTTCCTCCGTGGCACCATTGCTCTGTTATTGTGCTGTATTATCAGTATTTGCTTCTCAGTGAGCCTCCCCTGTCCCTGCCCAGCCTCCAAAGCCCTGCATGGGAACTCTTTGAAAGTAGGATGTCTTGTTACTTGTATTCAGACTCCAATATAATTATCTATGATCTGATATATAGTAAGTGCTCAGTAAAAATTAGCTAAATAAAGGAATAAGCTCATAAATGAATAGATAATGAATTGATTTTTTTAAAAAAGCAGTTACTTCTAGGAAGGTTAACCATTCAAGCCTTAGAAAATATGTAGTGTTGATCACCTGATTTTTAGCTCTGGGGTGAATGAAGACAGTTTTCATTACTGTAACTAGAGGCCTTGCCCTTTTTCCCCCTCTGGCTTTCCTCCATGGAGTGCTCGGGACCTCAGTTCCTTCTCTGGAACTTCTAAATCCATATTCTCCAACTTTAATTTTCTCTCCTCTATCTGGTACTATAGGTAACTTCTCTCTCTGGCTCCAAAGATTACATAAACAAACTCATTGATTTGCTTAATAGTATCAAGACATTGGTCCACTGGGAAAGGGACCCAGGTTGTCATGTCACCACCAGCATCCCCAGTGCCTAGAACAGACCTGGTGCTTAAGAGGTGCTAACTAAGTACTTATTGACTAAAGGATGGAGTCAACAAATCAATAAATATATAAAAGAATAGAGTCTTTCCCATTGTTATTGATTTCTTAGGAAGTAGTCTGAGATTTATTTATTTATTTTATTTTTTTGATGCTGCTGATTGAACCCATGAACATCCTACTTCTGAGCTAAACCACAGCCCTTTTTATTTTTTTACTTTGAAACAGTGTCTCGCTAAATTACTGGGGCCAGCCTCAGACCTGCAATCCTTCTGTCTCAGCCTCCCAAATACTGAGATTACAGGCATGCTCAGCTTAGTCTGGGTTTTAGATAATTCTTTTTTCTATTATAACTTGGTTAGGTTTCACTTAAAACTCCAATCAAGTGACAGTGGCTAGATGGAGTGAGTACTAAGAAGGATTAAAATTAGGATCAGTGGAAAAAGAGGACCATGATTGATTAGTGATGTCTGTCATGAAAAGGTAATGCATCCCTAAAAATTAACATTTTGAGGGTAATATATAAGCAGTACTGGATTATGTGGTTCAGACTGTAGATACCAGTTCAAAGTCATGAGAAGTAAGAGGGCTGGGAGGCTGAGAATGCTTATTATACCCACGTGCTTTGATTTTTTTTAATGTTAAAACCATTTCCAAAGTAAATTGACTTTTAGACTTCCATTCAAATGTATAAATAAACTTGATCATCGGTTTAAATTGCCAAAGCACTGAAATATGAAACTGCCGACCACTTCTTATCAACTCATATTACAGTTAGACAAAAGCAGTTGTTTGGGTATTGCTGTGTTTTGAGTAGTGTTTACATGTGTACCCCCAAAGCTCATGTGTTGGAGCTTGGTCCCAGTGTGGAAGTCTTCAGAAGTGGTAGAACCTTTAAGAGGCGGCATTGAGTAGAAGTTGGTTAGGTCAAAGAGGGGCTTGCCCTCAGAAAGGATTAATGCTGGCTTGGTGGAGTGAATAAGTTTCCTTGAGAGTAGGTTGTTATCAAAAGAGCAAGACTGGCCCCTTCCAGATCTCTGGCTTCCTATTTTACATGCTTATGACAAGTGTGATGCCGTCTACCAGGAGGCTGTCAGCAGAACTGAGTAGAGCTGGTGCTATGCTTTCCAAACCTTCATAACTGTGAACAAATAAAATTCCTTCCCATATAAATTTCCCAGCTTCAGGTATTTTGTTATAGCAAGGGAAAATGGATTAATGCAGGTATCCTAGAAGAAATCACCTTGAAACTCTCTATGGCATTCATTAATGCTTGTCATTAAATATTTCCAGCATTTCTTCTGCTGGGTCCCTGCTAAGACTGCATCTTCCCCAGCTCCTTGGCTATGATCATAAGATTTGCATTGCCAGTGAAGTGCGAATAGAGGTGACCTAGGTTCCCTTTGGGCAAAAGCCTTTAGGAGACAGTGAATGATTTGTTCTTTTTCTTTCTATCTCCCAAGACAACCAGCAAAGCTCCAGATGGTAAACTGTTTTAGCCTGAATCCCTAACTGAAGACAGCATGGATCAGAGCAGAATCCCTGGCTGATGTGCTGTAGAGATACAGCGTCAATGATAAATAAACCTTCATTATCACTTTTAAACCACTGAAATTTAGAGGTTGTTTATTACCACAGGATGACTGAGCCTGTCCCGACTGGTACCATTTCCAAATTAGGAATTATGATATATCTCAGGATAAGGTAGAGACAAAACTAGTCTCCAAGGACCAGTTACTTGACTAAGCGCCCCCTTCTCTAAACTGGGGCTTCCATTCATCTGAAATTTTTAGGAAAAGAATCAATAGAGGGAGAAATGAAAGCTCTACCGCCCACTGCTCTGCATCATGAACCTGTGCTCCAGCTGAACAAAGCCAGGCACTGTCCTTTAGAATCACCCCCAGGCTTTCTCATCTCATGCTTTTGTTCCCACTGTCCTCTCTCCTTAGAAAACCTTTCTATCACCTGTATCCAAGTCCCTCCCATCTCCCAGGGACCAGCTACAATGCCCACTCTTCCAAATGTATCTTTCTACTATGGAGGAGGGGTATCTCCCTTCTCCGAATGCTCAGAGCACCTTATCATTATCTCTCTTATTACACTTCTCATTGTCTGCCATAAAGGTTTATTGAGTGATTATAGGAAGGAGGAGAGGGAGGGAGGAGAGGAGAAAAGCAGACAGAGAAGGAAGCAAATTCAGTGAATCATGGGCAGCAATATGGAAATAACATTTGGCAATTGGAGAAATTGCTCTTGGCCCATTTTCTATTTCGAGCTTTCCTCTGTAAAACTACTCCTTCTTCTAGACGCCCTTTATGTCCTGCTCCATTTCTCTTGTGCTCCATGGTAGCCTTCTCTCAGCCCTGGTGTGTGACATTGGAGTTCTCAATGCCTTTAAATCACACAGCATAGGTGGCATACAATTCTAGTTATTGATTAGATCCTCTCCAAACTGACATACCTCCATCTTCCACCTCCTATCTACTAGGCATGTCCTAACCATTGTATGAAGACACTGACTTCCAGGAATCAACTATCTAAGGAGTTTGACCACCTTCACCAATGCCTGCAGAGTCTTTGTTCTCTTCGCATACAAATTGCCCAGCCTCAGGTATTTTGTTACAGCAATGAGCTGATCTCAGCATCACACAGAAGCTCCACTCCCCTTCACATCTTCCCTTTTGAAGGGCCAAGGAACGGTGTTGATTCATCCTCATTTTCCTTTAACTAATATGTTGGTCTACTAGACAAAGTATTTCTTGACAAAGTTGAAAGTTTGCCCACATCTTCAAAGAATTGTAGTCTTAATGGCCTGGGAGTATTTTTTATTTTATCTTTAAAAAAGTTCTTTTTCCTACCTAAATCAAAGGAAGGTTGAGCATACTTTTAGCTTATGTTGTCTTCCTCTTGTGTGGTCCACTTCCACATCAAGCAGCAGATAAACTGTGGAATATCCTCCAGTAGGGCAGCCCAGCAAGAGTTCCCAGCATGGCTCTCTGATGCTTTGTGATCTACACAAGGCTTTGTGAGAGCACACCACACACAAGGGATGACTAGTTTACCTCTCTTCAAAATCTCAGGAAACATTACCAGATTGCTGTGAGGATCTAGAAGTCATTCTACTTTCCCCACCTTTGACAAACTAAGTTAGTAGTTTTGGTAAGCGAGTCCACAGGACAGGTGAGATGGAGGCGTTGGCTTCCATCCCCACGGGGCCACAGCTCTGATGCTCTGGTTGGCTGGACTGGCCATTTACAGTCCATGTCTGCAGTGATTAGACCAGTATCCCTTCGGTTGCTGGCATCTTTATCACACCAGTTGTACCTATGTCATATCAGTTGTTAAATTTGTTTGCTCTCATCCCTGGAACAAACCACACTCCCATTTTCAATTTGGTGTCCCACACATGTGTAACTGAGGTCTCTTGGGACAGTGAGGAGGGGAGCCAACTCACAGAACTCTTCCCAACTCCTCAGCCATGATGTGGCAGTAAGAGTTTCCAATGGCCACCGTGGGCGTCCTTGCACCACAAGAACCAGCAAACACTACAAATCCAGGCTTTTGTTTGGCTTTGTTTTCAGAGAATCGGTGTCTCAGCTCATCACCCAGCTTCGATGGTGACAGATGTGTGACTCATTTGTTCAGTCATTCATCCGTTATTTCTCCCATGATATAGTCAAGAACATTTTTTTTTTTGCTATACAATTTATCTCTGAAATTAGGACATTTTTAAGACTGAAAGGAGGTGCTACTAAAAATTACACCAGGACAACCCAGAGTAACTGGGAACTGTCTTGGGAAACTGGAGTACATTGCCGCTATATTGTATCACTTGTAGGAAACTGTGCTTGTCTCACATTATGAGAGACATGATCTCTAGTCTTCTGGCATCACAGCCTAGTAGACTAAAAGAATATATTAATGAGCCAGGTGTGGCAGCACATGCCTGTAATCCCAGTACTTGGGAGGCTGACACAGGAGGATCATAAGTTTGAAGCTAGCCTCAGCAACATAGCAAGGAACTCAGCAGCTTAGTGAGACCCTGTTTCAAAATTAAAAAAAAATAAAATAGGGCTGGGGTGTAGCTCAGAGGTAGAACACCCCTGGGTTCAATTCCCAGTACCAAAAAAAGAGAATATGTTAATAAATAGAATTATTTACTGCTTCATTTCCCAAGAGTAATTATCAAAAAGTTTAAATCAAATACCATTAAGAATGGTCACATAAAAACTGTTTTTAATCAGCTAATTTTAAGAAGTATTTAGTTGTAACTATACAAAGTAATTTGAGTGTCTTATAAAAACAAACCACCTAAACACTACCATGTTCAAAGTGTCACCATGAGAAGCTGTGTCTTTATCCCAGCGAGACCACCATTTCTAGAACATTTGAGTCCCAGGATATTTTGAATAGCGCTGATTGCAGTCAGTCTTCATCCCTGCAGTGTGGATTTAACTTTTGAAATGGATCAAAAGTCCTTTGGCATTCAGTCTGATGAAGAAAGAAAGAGGCCAAGCTGGGTAGAACACTTTGGTTTAAAACAGGGTGAAATCATAGGGTCATGAGATGAAGTTTCCTGCGTGGTTAGCTAAAGTGGCTTCGCAAATAGACACTCCCAAGGAACATTACAAAGTAAAGTTACACTCGACTCATTTGGATAAGCATTCTTGATTCTTTTAAATCATTCCAGGAGCTTTTGACCACATTTTACACAGCGCAAACACAGGAGAAAAGCAAGGCTGTGGTAGATTGAAGAACTCCTAACGGTCTGACATGTATGTCACAGATTGACAGAAAGCTCACTTATGTGTTTTTTCCAGTCTACGACAAGCATTGAAAGGTTGCTATGGAGTGAGAGCTGTGATTGCTTTTTAGACCTTTAGATGGGGCTACTTCTCATACAAATCCCCATTAGTCTCATGCAAATCCCCATTAGTGGAAACTGAGGTTCACTCTATCCTTGTCCTGCCACCATGTGTGCCAATAAAGAAGGAACACTGGCAATGTTTCAGGATTCAGTCCTGGGTCTGGGGCAGCAAGGAAAATTATGCTAAGTGAGATTAGCCAGTCACAGAAAGTGAAGGGCCATATGTTTTCTCTCATATGTGGAAGCTAGGGAGTAATCGAGATACAAGAGGGACTTTAGATAATGGAGGAGAAAACTCAGTGGAGCAAGGGAGCGGGTCTAGGGAAGGGTGGGAGTGGAGAAGGAGAATTAATGAAGGAAACACTTCCATTGATATTATGTACATATGTGACAATACCAATGCCAGTCTCAATATCCTATAAGGGGAAATGGGGAGTGGGGAGGGAGCCAGGGGAAAGCCCACCAGTGCTGTGTGCATGTGTGTCACTATCACTATGAACTACATTATGATGTGAGACTATAATGCACCAATAAAAGTATTAAAAATGAAATAAGGTTGGGGGTATAGCTCAGAGTCAGAGTGCCCCTGGGTTCAATGCCACAAAAAAATTATATGTATATACTCCTGTATATATATGTATATACTCCTGCAGAAGGCTTTGATCAAACAATACACAAGCAAAAGGATACTATCAAACTGCTTTGATAAAAAGCCATAATAGGAAAGTACAGGACTCTATGAGAGGAGAGCTCTCCCAAGGAAGTAAAGTTCAAACCAGGAGGTGAGGAATGAACTGGTCAAAGGAGAGAACAAACTGGTGCGGGAAGAGAACAGTTTGTGCAGAGACCTAGGGGCTCCCATTAGGATCAGTCATTCTACTTTGGAGATCATCTGACCAAATTCCTCTTTTGGTACGTGAGGAGAGTGGGAAGGTCAAGACTAGAGACCAGATGTCCTGACTCACATCTTGCTCAGGGCATTTCTCAGCACCCTTCTGTCTCTTCTTGAATTCCTGATGTGTCTGGAACATGCCTAAAACCTAATGGCTAGGGCAGTCAGAAGGGTGTTGATTTTGAGTTTAACATCTGAGGCCACACACACACACACACACACACACACACACACACACACCTACCTACCTATGCGCACACACACAAAACATGCAAATATTCATACACTTGTATATGAGCAAACAAATCCATTTTTTTAAATTTATGAGTATAGCTCTTTTACCCACTTTATATTGAGCAACAAGGTAGACTAGCAGTAAGAACACTGAATTTCGCTCCGAGCCACATGAGTGCAAGTCACTACACAGCATTCCAAGTCTCTGCTTCCTCACCCATAAAATAGGGACAGATGCGGTCTGAGAGTGCATTGGATTTC
Source organism: Glis glis (assembly GCA_004027185.1). NCBI lineage: Eukaryota > Metazoa > Chordata > Mammalia > Rodentia > Gliridae > Glis > Glis glis. The sequence continues at coordinate 16,648 of PVJS01030122.1, read as the reverse complement.
AGTGAAGTATTAATCTCTTAGTTTAAATTTCATATTAATTTCTTAATATGAAATTGTTACATATACACAGTATATTACTATATTATTATTAAGCAGTCAGAAAATTAAAGGCTGGTTTTCAGCGGTCTCCTGTGTCATGACACTGTGACTTTGCTGCCTTCTTTGCTGTTGATCTGTAAATTCGTCACCTCCACAAGGCCACTCGGTACAAACTCCAGAGAGCCAAGAAGATTAGAGCCATCCACCAGGCCAGGCAAGGCCCTCAAGAAGGGATCAGGGTCATGAGCTTTGGAATCAGGAAACCCCAGCTTCCTCTCCTGCCCTGTTACTTTCTAGATCTTTTGCCCTGGAGAAAACTATTCAATCTCCTGAAGCCCCAGTTTCCTCATTTGTAAAATTTGTATACTCATATTTCCATCATAGATTTGTGAAAAATACAGGGTATTTCTGGAATCCCTGGGCCCCTGTCTGGCACACAGGAGGCCTCAGGAGGGTGCATTAGGCAGGTCAAATGCTTTGCTTCCCACCTCAGCTCCAAACACTGCCAAGCCCCCAGACGTCCCATGTATCTGTTACACCATTATGGGTCTGTCATTCTGTAAATTTTAAAAATTCTTTGGGGAAACCCAGATTTCCAGCATTTCCCATATCTTGGGGTTGATTGAGTTGCTTATGTATCCAACATTTACAGATCACCTACTATGTGTCAGACACCATTCTAGGTCCTCGATACACACGTGTGTACTGCTCCAGTGGGGAGGACAGATAATCAACAACAACCACAGTAGGTTAGCGAATTCTGGAGTGTGTTAGAAAGTGATTGGTGCCATGGGGAATACGAGAACAGTGTGACGACTGGGCATGACAAGGTAGGGTGGCAGGTGTCCCTTTACCTGGGATGGTCAGGGCAAGCATGATTGGAAGGAGGTCATTTCAGCAAAGGCTTGCAGGAGGTAAGAGTGAGTCTGTAGCTCCATGGAGAGCAGGGTGGAGGGAACACTCCAGGTAGAGGGAACAGAAGTATGGCAGACATGAAGGAAGAATAGCAAGGGAGCCAGCATGAGCCAGGGAGCAGCAGGAAGAGAGAAAGCTAGAGTTCGTGGAAGGCCAGATTAGTTAGGCTTTTGCAGTCTGGATTTTATCCTGAATTGACTGATATTGCAAGCATCCATTAGGGTTTGTGCATATCCACGTGTTAGAGTTCATCATGGCCAGGAAGAAGTCAGAAGCAAAAAGAAGTAACAGTGTATTGGTCTCTCTGCTGTTAAACTGGTGGGTAACCAGGGCTGTCTATTAATTCACTTCTTTTGTTTATCTTGTCAATACACTGAGCCCTTCCTTTGGTGGCTGTCAGGACAGAAAGCTGAATAAAGCCAAAGAGGGTCCCTATTCATATGGAGCTCTCAGGATCGCTCTCTCTCTCTCTCTCTCTCTCTCTCTCTCTCTCTCTGGACACTGGAATCATCCTGGGCCATTTCTTTCTTTGTCATGGGTGGCCATCCCCACTAGATTGCACCATTGAATATCCAGCAGCATCCCTGGTCTCCACCCACTACATGCGAGTAACACATCTCCCAGTTCCAACAGCCAAACACATCTGCAGACATTTTAAGTGTCCCTGAGTGGAAACATGCAAAGTCATTCCCAGAGAATGATCGGTCCAACTGGAAAGAGATACTTTGCCATTATTGTTGGCTGGTAGTAGCTGAATGTTTTTTTTCTGTTAGTTTGGAATTATTCTCTTTATGAAATTTGAAGACAATCAGTCCATCTCTGTTAGGGACTGAATGCTTGTGTCCCTTTAAAAATTCATGTGGAAGTCAGGCATGGTGGTGCACACCTGTAATCCCAGTATTTAGGAGGCTGAGACAGGAGGATTGCAGGTTCGAGGACAGCCTCAGCAACTTAGCAATACCCTTAGCAACTTAATGAGACCCTGTTTCAAATAAAAATGAAAATAAAAAGGCTGGGAGTGTAGCTCAGAGGTAGAATGCCCCTGGGTTCAATCCCCAATACCAAAAAAAAAAAAATCATGTTGAAGCTCGGGGCCCCAGTACAATGATGTATGGAGGTGGAGTTTCTGCGAGTTGATTAGGGTTAGATGAGGTCATGCAGGTGGGGCCAGAATACATTTACTCATTCTCTTTCTTTCTGGAATTTGCAAGCCAGGAAGAGGACCCTCACTAGGACCTTGAACTTGAACTTCCAGACCCCAGAACTGTAAGAAACAAATGTCTGTGGTTTGTGGCAGCTCTAGTTGATGAAGGAAGCTTCTTTCTACAGAATCTGAAGATGCCAGAAACTTTCTTTAAAGGCTTCCCTGTCATGGAGGGCATGGCTCTAGGCTTGGCCAGTCATGAGTATCTACTCCTGACTTTGGATCCAAAGACAGAACGGCAAAAACACAGAGCCTTTTATGGAAAGTTCTTTGGCAGGAACCGTGGCTACAGCAAGATATAGTTTCCAGGAAAGAGGAACCATGGTCTCCAGGACAGCTTGGTCTAGAGTTAGAGAAGTTCTAGCATCAAGTGCCCCAGAACCAGAGGAAACACTGCTGCTCACACCATTTTTTGGTCAATTGGGGTCTTCTTCCAGGCAAATAGCAGCTGAGCTTGGTTCCCACTGGCGTTCTACCCTATATCCTTTTAGTAGATCCTTGTTCTGTGTGGGTTAGCTCGATTTAGTCTCTGTTGCTGGCCACCAAGAGCATTGCCTGAGACAGACCATAAGACACTAAGGGGCAGAGACGGAGGGTGGGGTTGCCCACACTGTTGTCAGAACAAGCTGCTGTGGAGTAGTTGCCATTTAGTGAGGTTTTTTGTTTGTTTGTTTCAGTATTTTATTTTATTTATTTATTTATTTATTTTGGAATTTTATTTTGACCTTATAGCCTTTGGACTCCTCCCTCCCCACACTCCTCCCAGTACTGAGGACTGAACTCAGGTGCACATTTATTTTTTATTTTGATACAGGGTCTTGCTAGGTTGCCAAGACTAGCCTCAAACTTGTGATCCTCCTGACTCAGCCTTCCAAGTAGCTAGGATCACAGGCAGGTGCCACCATGCCCAGCTCCTTTGGGTTTTTTTAAAAGAGGAAACACCAAAAAGTCTGAAGATCTCAGAGGCATCCCTAAGTCCTTTCTAAAGATAGACCGATAATTGGGGATGGGTGGGGTAGGGTGGGGAGCTGAGCTCCATGTGGAGACTTGGGGTATAGAATGAAGCCTTAGAGAGCTCTACTGTATCCAGTCCCCTCTATTTGCCCTGAACTTCCAAGTGATGGAAGTGGATTTTTACTAGAATGTTCTGATGGTTTGGCTTGCACCATTAGGAGCCAACCTTCATGACCTAAGGCCTTCTTGGTATCTCTGCTGGTTGAAATCTGTGTTTGTCTAGGCTGGTCCTCCATAAACCAAGGTTCTGTAAGAGACTTGTACTCTGAGGTCTTAATGCGTTCATTCATATAATGAGAGAGAGGAAAGTTTTTCAAGTAATGATCATAAAAAATCGTAAGCGCGTGCCCTGGGTACATTCCCATGCCGGGCTCTGTTCTGAGTGCTGCACAATGTGGGACTTTCATCTTCACCACTGAATCAAGAATGATTATTATTCCCCATTTATAGATGAGAAAATTAAAGCATTGAATGGTTAACTAACTTGCCCAAAGTCACAGAATTGAAGGGCTAAGGTGGGAGACTGATAGTTGATTGACTGACTAGAACAACTTACAACTTTTGATACAACAATTAAATCTGCTGTCCTTGAAGCCATAGGTTCAAATGTTAACTCTACTCCTTACTCACTATTAAAATGTATCTATAACTTCAACTTTATTGTGGTTAAAATATATAAGTAACCCAGGTGTGATGGCGCACGCTTGTAATCCTAGTATTTCGGAGGCTAAAACTGGAGGATGGCAGATTCAAGGACAGCCTCAGCAATTTAGTGAGACTCTCAGCAACCTAGTGAAACTCTGTTTCCAAATAAAGAAATAAAATCGGTCTGCGGATAGAGCTTGGAGGTAGATTGCTTCTGGGTTCAATTCCCAGTACCCCCCCCCACACACACACAAAGTAGTATCTAACCTCATGGGGATGTGAGAAGAGGAAATGAGTTAACACAGGTGAAAACCTAGACTAGAGCCCAGGATCAAGGTAAGCAGTTGATAGATGTTATACTATTAAGAGCAATGTTATTTCTTCACAAATACCTTAAGTAGAGAGCATGCTGACTACTATCCTGTATTGCTCCGTCTAGATCCTATATCAGTTCCTTAGTTGAATATTTGACACATTATTAAACAGACACTAAGTATTTGATGAGTAAGTGAATAAAGAGCTGGATTATCAAATGAATTAGTGAGAGAGAATTGAGTTTTATCGTAATGTGTGGAGTTTGCAAGGGGAAACATCAATTTACATATCTTAGTAAATACAAATAATCCTCTATATTTTATATAATTAACAGATTTTTAAAAAGTGCCTTCCTTCCAAGGAAAATGACCAGCTAGTGTACATGAAAGGGAGCACCAGGCCTTTGGCTCCCCCAGGCCTACTGGCCCCGGCACTGGATCCTTCTAACACTTTCTCTTTGCTTCTTCATTTACACCTAAACCCCAGGCCAGCCTGTGCTATGAATTTCACAGCGGCCATAGCTTATGCCAGTAAAAAGCCTTCCATGCTCTGCTAATGTGGCATTTGTTTGGTAATATGCAGGAGAGAGCATTAAAAATAAATCCAGGAATGGCATCTTATAAATTTGGATTTTCTGTTCTCATAATTTATAGGAGTTCATGTTAGAGAGCACTGTCTTATGCATAAATACAATTTCTTTGTGAGCTGATGATGGAATTTATATCAAAGGGGGTCGAACATATACTTCATGAACTCAGCATCCGCTATTATAAGCCATTTCATGTATAACTGGAGACAAATGATCTCTCCCCCTATTTGTCTTAACTTAAAATTCAGTCGGTTTCTTGAATTCATTTCCAAGGCCCAGCAGTGGGGGAAGGGAACCCAAGATTTATACACCTTTAATATAATCAATTCCAAACATATCTTTAGACAAATAATTTAAAAATCTCTGCATCATGAAACACTTCTATTAATTTCAGGATACACAGTTTGGTGAATTTTTATGTGATGGTGGGTTTGTGTATTTAAGGAGAGTTTTTTTTTAATTCCATCCTCTTTTTCCTTCCTCCTCAGAAAGAAATTTTAACAGGAATGTTTTGAAATAAAATCTCACAAGGAAACAATCCCCCCACCCCCGACAATTAAACTGGGAGAAGTTCCCCTGAGGGCAGACCAAGAAAAAAAATCTGTAAAAATAATTGCTGTGCTGGGTATCTGCTATGTTTTAGCTGGGCGTAAGTGGGGACCTGTGCACATGCTCACTGAAAACACACATGCAAACACACAATGTAAGTGTGTCCTCTACGGACCAGGTTTGTGACACTTCTGTGTGTAACTACCTGGCCAGACGTGGGGCCCTTCTGGCGAGTGGCAGTGATTTGAAGGTTGTAGCCAATATAAAATAACAATCAAGTCATTTACAAGGTTCTGCCAAATATTAACCTTATATCCAATTCCCCTCCAACCTTTCAGAGCTTCTAATGTGAACCAGGCCAGCTCCTCCATCACTTTACAATATTCTGGAACAGGGGTGGGGGCAGTGGGTGAGAGAGGGGGGTGCCAGTACACACTTGTTAGAAATATTTTAAGGGGTTGTGTTTATTCCAAGATAATGATGTGGTTTGTTGGCTTTTTTTTAAAGTGCCAGAAATATTGTTTAATTGCCCTCCCCTTCCTTAGGGGAAACTCAAAGGTTAATTCGTCCAAGAAAGTGGGGTTTGCATTTGCCCTGAAGATAAGAGAATTACTTGAGCTGTGGTCAAGAGTGTAGGAAACTGTGGTTTAAGGCCAGGTGGCCGAGGAGCGTGTTTTGGCAAGGAGGACTGAAGTTATGGTTTGTGTCTGTGTTAGGGAATTGACTTGGATGAGAATCATGCAGTATAGTGCGTAATATACTTACTTAGGAGCATGCTCAGACAGTTAATATTATATTAATATTTATCATTAATATAGGTGCATAATTATTTTTAGCACTTCAAACAAGATCACTGATTTGGACTGTGGCCTTTACTTCTCAATTTTTCAGCATCACTTTGATGCTATGGCTGGACCAGACATCACAGTTAACACACATTATGGTCCTGTGTTTAGTTTTCATAATCCCTGGAGCTAGGCAGTGTTGATATCTCCATTTTAGGGATAATGCCAAGGAGGCGCCTCAGAGAGGGAATAGCTTTCCTTGGCCCAGTGGCTTCAGGATACCAAGCAAGATTCCTTGGCCGTCTAGGCTCTCGGGCACTGAGTCTTCTTTTCTAAGATGCCACTAGCCACCCATGGCTGCAACCCTTCTACAGGCATTTCTAGTCTTTGTTTTCAAAAGCCAGTGAGGCAGAGTCTATTGATCTGGTCTTAGCCTTGACTCAGAGAACTTCTTTTTTTATGTTCATTTATTGGTGCTTTATAATTATACATTTTGATATATGTCAGGGTATGAACATCATACATGCACACATGGCACATTTAGCCCTCCCTCTAATCCCACCCTATTCCCTCCCCCTTCCCTCCCTTTCGTGCTCCAGATAGTGATTGAGTCTTATAGGTTTGTGTATGTACATCATGTGCTATAGTGTGTTTCCCTCCACCCCCCCTCCCAACTCCCTCTGTTAGGTCACCTTCTTTGTCCATCTAAAGATTTCTTCTTCTTCCCTTCTAAGTCCCTTCTACGTCCCATTCTATCTAGCTCCCACAGATTAGGGGGAACATCTGATTTTTTACTCTTAGTGACTTCTATACTTCTCAAACCACCCGTGATCCAAAGATTTAATAGATAAGTAATTTGTTAAGTCCTTCTGTTCAAAGAATGGCTTGTGTTCCTCTCTCCCCCTGCTGTATACATTTTCCTTCTTTCTACAGGCCCATCATCCCTTCCTCTGAAGGACTTGGAGACTTTCATGTAATATCCAGTTTGAAATTAAACCAGGTGAAGGTTTCAATGGTAACAGCCACAAAGCTGGACTCTCTGGGTCTTCTCTAGAAATGGGAGTTATCCCTATTTCATTCAAAACAGAGGTGACACTTCTTGACAGCCAAAACACTGCGTCTTACAGTTAGTCTTCTTTGAATGTATTTCTTTCCTTGTTGAGTTGGGGTGGGGTTGGGGGCGGGGGGGCAAATTCTTTAGCAAATGGAGTGTTAGAATAAACAGCTCTGCAGGAATGTCAGGATAGTGTTTTAAAGTGAGTACCAGCCTGTGTAGTCAGGAGAAGCCGTTTTAACAGCAGAGCTGTTATTTTAACAATAGGTTACCAGATCCATTGGGCAATCTGACTAAAAGCCCATATTTATTTCCCTAATTTTATAAACATTTAATAGGTCCTTATTAAACACATCAGCCAGCATGATTTAATAACACAATCAGTCTAGAAGTTTAAGAAAATTGAAAACAGGATTTGAATGTAATGCAGCCACAATTACTGGAGATTATAGGGAATCATTCCCATATGTCTGCAGTGGAGAGCTGCTAATCTCTGTTTGCGTGGAGGTGATTTCCTTTGGAACCCTGCCCAGCCTTCAACAGCACTAGGGCTGAACAAATTAGATTTGAAAGTCCCCAATTTTATGACTAAGGTAATATACTCTGTGTATTTAGAGAAACACCGAGTTCCTATTTTCACTGGCTCTCAAATGCTGGACAGAGACCTTGATTTCATTTAGTTTGGCTCCACTTAGAATATGGTCATAGGTTTGAAGGGGTCAGCATATGTTTTTGTGTGTCCTTCATAGATATTCTAGCTCCTCTCCACCCACGGTGCTGAGGCGTTTGCATCATGGCTTGGTGACGAGAGATCTCAGGAATGTGCTGCAATTAGACCTGGAAGACAGCCTGCCGCTTGGAGCCTGGGGACCTGCACCTCCCTCTGCTAAACTTTGGAGCCCCCACCTCATCCCTGTCCTCTGCTCAAGGAGCCTGCGGAATGGCTTTTCTTATGCTCGTAGAGGGGCAACCCGGTAAACGAGGCTTTGTTTTCCTCTCTGTCTTGGGAAGCTTCTGGAAATAGTGGACTCATTGCAAGGAGGCAGAATTTCTTGACTCTGCAAAAAACCAATAAGGCCAGTAGGCTAAAGATTAAACTCCTAGGGCTTTATTAGGAACAAAGTTGAAAGTGACTTTCCTCGTGGCCTGAGATAGAGCATAGAGGTCTCTACCTGGATGTTCTCCTCCTCCCATCCTGTCTCATGTTTGTGTAGAACAAGAAAAACATAATAACCATGACTCTCCATTACTGAGTGCTTACTATGCACCAGGGCAGTCTAGTATTAACAGCTGCAAGCCTCTCAAGAGTCCACGAGATCAGCCTCACCAGCTGCAATGTGCAGAAAAGGAAACTGAGGTTCTGGCAACCGAGAACTTGCTATGGTCCTTGTAAACCCACAGGGCTTTGATTCCTAAGCTCCTATTCTTAATCACTATTTAGAATTTGTTGTTTCTAACCATGGTAAAGATGACGAGATGGGGGTGTGGCTCGTTGGTAGAGCCCTTGCCTAGCTCATAGGATCCCTAGCACTGCCAAAAGAAAGAAGGAAGGAAGGAAGAAAGGAAGGAAGGAAGGAAGGAAGTAAGGAAGGAAGGAAATGAGATAGTAGGAATGCCTTGAGTATATGAAAAGAAATGTAGATTTTCCTGGGCATCTCCCTGCTTGCTCTCCGAGCTCTGGTTTTAGTCACCCAGTTTCTTCTAGTACCTTGTATCTTTCCAATAGTCCTTTAGGCTTTTGAAGACATAGAAGTAGCAAGGGGGGAAGACTCATAGGACCAGAGAAAAAACTCTGGGTAAGGTTTAGGAGAAGTGTTGGGCCACGAGCAGAGAATGAGAGGAAATGGGATTTAAAGTTCTTGAGTTGCAATTTATTTAGGGTTTACCATGTCCCCGGCACTATTCTAAGTACCTTTCTTGTATTTTCCTTCATTTTAATCCTCCCAACAATCCTATGAGGTAGTTCTATCCTAAAATAATTCTTTTTTACCCACCTGAAGTAACTGGTTCAAAATTACCTGGCTAGTAAGTGGCCCAACACATTCATAGCCTGCTTTCCAGGGCCAGTGCCTATCCCGGCCACAGGGCTATGACATTGAACAAGTAGTCCTTCACTCTGAGAAATGTGGGTAGGGAACCCATGTGACTTTTAGGTTAATTTTTGTTTGCTGAACTATATTTGTTTGGCCTTCACTGCACCCCTTGGTGGATTTATCTAAGTAGAGTGGTATAAAAATTCTTAATTTATTACATTGACTTTGCACTCTGAGCCTTTACCCCCTCCCCACCACACACATGCACCACACTTAACTGTGATCAACTCACAACCACAAACAAATCCATTAGCATGTAATAAGGTTATATGTGCTGGACATTAAAAGAAAGTGGAAGAACATCCTCCACTCACCCTCCCTCCTAGCAGGGATCTGATGGCGCTCCTAAAGGCAAAATGGTTAAACACCCAGACATCTGTCTACAGACTTTTCTTGTGTTCATTCCTTTAGTCTAGAGCAGTTGTTACCCAACTCCAGCATGCCTAAAAATAACTGTAGAGAATTGCATGCACCAGACCGAAGGGTGTCCATGACCATGACAGACAAGGAGGGGTCTAAGATATATGGAAAATTTCCCATCTTCCTGTGTACAGTTCGGTGGTATTAAGCAAATCTATAATACTGGACAATCATCACAATCATCTATTTCCAGAATTCTTTATCTTGCAAAACTGAAACTCTATACCCTATTCCCCTTAGCTCCTGACAACCACTGGTGAATGTTTCTCTGATGTTATCTATTCTAGGTAGCTTTGCCTTTTTGTGACAGGCTTATTTCACTTATCATAATGTCCTTACGGTTCATCCACATTGCAATGTGTCAGCATTTCCTTCCTTTTTAGGGCTGACTAATGTTTAATTATATATATAATTTTATATATATACTTCTTTATAATATTATATATTTATATATAAATATATAAATAATATAAACATATAAATAATATATAAATATAAATAAATATATTTATATATAAGTATATATATTTGTTTATTCATTTTTATCAATAAATACTTGGGTTGCTTCCACATTTTAAAGATTAATTTTTTAATGCTGCTGCTCTAAACATGGGTATGTATCTTTTTTAGACTGTGTTTTCAATTATTTTAGATATATATCCAGAGATGGAATTACGGGATCATATGGTAATTCTTCTTTTAATTATTTTAGGACTTATCATGCTGTTTTCCACAGCAACTGTACCATTTTACAATCCCACTGACAGAGCACAAGGATTCCAATTTCTCCACACCCTCACCAACACTTGCTACTATCTGGGTTTTTTAATATTAATCATCCTAATGGGTGATTAGGTTTTTAGTTCTTACAGTTTTTATTTGCATTTCCTAATGATGTTGAGCATCTTTTCATGTGTGGGTTGGCCATTGCTATATCTTCTTTGGAGAAGCGTCTATTCAAATTGTTTGCCCAATTTTTAATCAGGTTGTTTGCTTTTGTTGTTGAATTGTCGGGAAAGACATTTTTTAGAACACTTCTAAAGATTTGTTTTATGAAGAAACTTGGAAGAGAAACACACAATGAATGCTGCATGTATGTATGTATGCATCACCCTGAACCTCACTATGATGTATAATTGCAATATACCAATAAAAAAATAAAGGAGACATTCTTAATGGAAAGAAGGCAGAAACTATAAAATTGTTTCATGATAAGGTTGACATAAAATCTCCCTTTCCCTAAGGGTGACTTAAACAGAGGCTCAGATAAAGAAGAATGGGTGGGTTCTCCATCTGTTTAGGCCCAGCCCATTCCCCTGTCCTGAACTGTGAGGCTGACCAGACTTCTTTGCTCCTGGGCTCTGGAACTTCAGGGTATCCACTTGGGCTCCAGGGTCATTCTAAAGTAGAATGAGCCACTTTGTCCATTTCTGCTGCTATAAAAAAATACTTAGGACTGGGTAATTTATAAACAATAGAAATTTACTTCCCACAGTTCTGAAGACTGTGTCAGCAGTCTGGAGCAAGGTGCCAGCAGGCTCGGTGTCCGGTGAAGGCTGCCCTCTGCACAGTGACTGCTGTGTCATCACATGACAGAAGGCAGCAGGGCAAATAAGGCCTGAGTTAGCCCCCTCCAGCCCTTTCCTGAGGCACAAATCCCCTAATGAGGGCTCTTTCTGAATCACTTCCCAATGGGCCCTTCCCCTTAATACCATCACAATGGGAATTAAGTTTCAACATAAATTTGGGGCAAACATATTTAACCCAAATATGTCACAGAAAGACTAGAAAGATGAATACTGCGTGATTCTACTTATATGAGGTAGCCGAGATTAAAATGGTGGTCGCTAGGAGCAGGAGGAGAGGGAAATGGGAAGTTGCATTTAGCAGGCATAAAGCTTCTGTCGTACAGAATGAATATGTTGGAGAGAGCTCTCTGCTGTACAACATTGTTCCTGTAGTTAAGAACACTGTGTTGGGCACTTAAAATTTTGTTCAAAGGGTAGATCTCATGTTAGATGTGTTTATGACGATAGAAATAAAATGGTTGGTGCAGAGTGTTCTGATACCTGGGCTGACATTGGTTCCTGAAAGACTTCAGTGGAAGAGTAATGGCTCACCAGCTGTTGGTCACCATTGCCTGAGCCTCCCTCACTAGGCTGCATCCACTCTGCCACTGGGAACACTGACCCTTGTCGCCATTTCTTATCTCTTCAGAGGTCAGCCCTGACAGCCCTCCTCTGTGAGAGTCTCACTGAGGAATTATCTCTCAATGCAACACTAAATCCTGCTGTTTGCTCAGTTCAACTCTGCTATAAGAAGCCAGGAGAAGCCAAAGACAGAGTTTATGAGAATTTTAAAAGTTTAATTCCTTGTATGCTTTGGCTACCTGCACCAGTGTCCACAAACCCAAGGCCCATGTAGCACCATCTCCTGCCTCCATCCTTGGGAAATTGTTGGATATTCTTGCTCTACCCTAAATAAGCAGCTGACTTTGAATTTCCTGCTTTTGGCTTTCTTGTTGTTGTTATTGTTGTTTACTTAACACCATTTCATTCTACTTTTACCAACAGTCTTCACCTGTTAGTTTAATAGGCAGCTACTCAATCACGGCTGGATGAGCTCACTATGAAACAGAAAAGGAAGGTCAAACTGTACAGGGATATCTGAGTACAGTGGTGCATGCCTGTAATCCTAGTACATGGGAGGCTGAGACAGGAGGATCACAGGTTTGAGGACAGCCTCACCAATTTAGCAAGGTCCTGTTTAAAAAAAAATGATTAAAAAGGGCTGGAGGTGTAGCTCAGAGGTAGAACATCTCTGGGTTCAATTTCCAGAATTCTCCCACATCCCCCAAAATGTGCAGGGATGAAATGTGTAAAGACCAGTGGGTAGCTTTAGTCTTTCTTCCTTTGAGGATGAGGGTGTTGGGCAGAAGGCCATCACATGTGTAGCAGGAACCTGTGACAGTAATACTCCTATGATAATTCCTTCTAATAAGCAGTGAGCAAAGAACATTTCAAGCAGTTTATTTTCATATCTCTTCCAATAGCTGAAAACAATTCAAAGAAGCAAAATATCAGGACTAAAATATTTCAAAGAGATATATTTTTTTCACCTCTCGCTTGAAAGCAAATTGTGACTTTCTAAGCAAGCAAACAAAAAGGGCTTTTATGCATATCTGATTAGCTCATTTCCTTTGATTTTGGTGAGTGATGTCATTTGGGCCCAGCTGTTGGTATGTTGCAAATGATTTCCCTTCCTCGGGTTTCAGCAAGTCGTTTCTGCCCCTAATGGAATTATGTGTTTTCATGGCTCACCTCTCCTATCAGCTGACACCCAGGACTCCTCTGGAAGGAAGGAGGAAAGGCCACAAAGACATTTCAGGGCCTAGAGAGCATTCGTTTCACCTAGGCCGTGATCACTGTGCAGTGGTCACCCTCAAGTCTGTTTTTCGTGCTTTAGCTTCTTCTCAGTTCGTCCTATAAGCTAATAGCAAGAATCTGAAGTAGATGAGGGGTGCTGAATTAAAGGGCCCTGTGTCTTCAGAAGCAGGCATGGCCCACCCCTTTCTGCCTCGTGTGCTTATAACAGAGCTGGGGAAGAACCAGATTATGCATGAGAGTTCAGCATTCAAACTTCACAGGGTCTAAATTAAAGAGCTCTACCTTGCTAGATGGACATTTCTGCATCTGTTAAGCCTCCCTCCCTTCCTTCCTTCCTTCCTTCCTTCCTTCCTTCCTTCCTTCCTTCCTTCCTCCGGGTATTAGGGATTGAACTCAAGGGTGTTCTACCTCTGAGCTACACCCCCAACCCTTTTTTATTTTGAAACTAGATCTCACTAAGTTGCTGAGGGTCTCACTAAGTTGCAGAGGCTTGCCTTGAACTTGTGATCCTCCTGTCTCAGCCTCCCAAGTAGCTTCAGTTTCTTACAGGTAAAAAGAAGCTACTCAAAGTAAACACAGATAGTGGAGGAACATGTGGGGACTAGAGGTATATGAGAAATCTCTGTACCCTCACTCAATTTTGCTATGGACCTAAAACTGCTCCAGAAAAAAAATAGTCTATTAAAGGGAAGGAAGAGGAGGAGGAGGAGGAGGAGGAGGAGGAGGAGGAGGAAGAAATCAACAGAGGGTTCCTGTGAGAACAGGCCCTCAGAGTATTTAGAACTCTACAGGGCATAGCAACCATTATCTGCTACTTCTAAACTAATTAGTTAGACATTGGGGTAGGGGCTCAGCTGCTAGGTCAGGGTTTTCAGCCTAGGCACTATTAACATTTGGGGCCACTTACTCCTTTGGTGCACTGTAGGATGTTTAGCAGTATCCCTGCAGTAGTACCCCCACTCCAACCTACCTCAACTGGCTGTAAAAGTGAAACACCTCCAAATGTCTTTTGAGGGTGGAATTGTCCTTGATGGAGAGTCACTAGGCTAGGCTAAAGGAAAACCAACAATTAGTGCATGGAGAAGAAACAGCTCATGGTTAAGGTGGACTCTCTTTTTCAGTTTCCCTTACTTGGCTCCATGATACTCATCCCCTGCCTTCATCTGCTAAGGCCGTCTCCTAGCACACAGGCTACCACACCCCTGCCCTGCCCTCCAGCTCCCATGTCTACAATACACTGCTTTCCCTGCCCCACTCCTTTCCTGTCTCCACCCTCCCTAGCTTCAGCCCCTACCTTCTTCAATAGTAAACCTTCCCACATCTTCTCTTTCCACATAACATCTGATCCTGCCCTGGTCCTGGGATGATTGTCTTACAGACTGGGGCTCTTAGAGCAAAAAAGGGCCCTACAAATCATGTGTTCTGGTGGCCTTCTAGAGCAGATGAGGAAATGAGGGCCCAGCGAGGCTAAATGTCACAGTGTTGGTAATAGTGGAGCTGGAATTGTAACACCTGCCTGGCAGCCACTACCCCAGAGCCATCCCCCCGGGATCTGGTCCTGTGTCCAGCCTGCACCTTCATTCACATATAGCTCCATGCTCAGACAGGTCGTCAGCAGTTTAGCGATATTCAAAAGCTGCTGGTGCTCCCACATGCTTAGTTTAAGAGACTTTTCTTCTTTGCTCCCCCTGCTTACATTAAGCCTCCATTTAAAGTTAATAGGCAGAGAAATGATTGTAACCAGTAGTTCTCCAACTTGAGCATGCATTAGATCCACCCAGAGCACTTTCTAGAACCTAGATGGCCGGACTCCAGCCTAGAGTTTATCATTCTGCAGTTCAGGGCGAGCCTGGGGCTCTGCTTTCTCAAGTGTAGGCAACGTTGCCATCCCGAAGCCTTCCTTGCAGAGCCTGGTTGTGACGAAGAGCTGGGCTTTAGAACTAGATCTCAGTCCTTGCTCCACGACCTTGGACTAGTGACTCAATCTCTGTGAGCCTCAGTTTCCTCATCTGTAAGATCAGGATGATAATAATAGTAATTACAAGTGCTAAACATAAAAACATAGTGTCATTGCTTACTAAACATAATATCTTCAGTATCTGGCACTTACCAACCATCTTCAGCATGGGTACTGACCCAAGGAGTTAAAAGGCTGGGTGTGGTGGCACATGCCTATAATCCCAGTTCTTGGGAGGCTGAGATAGGAGGTTCACAAGTTCAAGGCCAGGTTCAGCAACTTAGCGAGACCTGGTTTCAAAATAAAAAAAAAAATTGACCAATGTGATGTATACTTCTATCACCCTGAAACCCATCAAGATGTATGATTACAATGCACCAATAAAAATAAATAAAATAAAATAGGGCTGGGGGATGTATCTCTAAGTAGAATGCCTCTGGGTTCAATCCCCAGTACCAGAAAGGAATAAAAAGAGGTCCATCTCCTTCCCCCTCCATGCTGGTGGCTTAAGAGGAAATAGCAAGTTAGCCCTAAACCAGCACAAAGAATGTATTTAATTTGGCATGAAACTTTGCAAAAAAATCAGTGAATTTCTTAGCTATCTGGGTTCGCGGCCAGCCTCAGCTACTTAGTGAGGCCCTCCACTGAGACCCTGTTTCAAAATAAAGAATAAAAACTAGGACTGGGGATGTAGCTCGGAGGTAGAATGCCCCTGGGTTCAATCCCTAGTACCACACACACACAAAAAAAATAATTACTTGATAATCTGGTACCATTGCCTGCCTTGGAGCCTCTTTTGCTGATACCCTCCTCTGGAGATGAGTCCTCTTGCTTTGGTTTTTTTCCAAACTGTACATATTGATTTTACTTATTTATTTATTTTTGCAGTACTGGGGATGGAACCCAGGGGCCTTCTACCTCTGAGCTACACCCTCAGCCCTATTTTCTATTCTTTATTTTGAAACGGTCTCACTAAGTTGCGGAGGGCCTCACTAAGTAGCTGAGGCTGGCCGCGAACCCGGATCCTCTTGTCTCAGTCTCCCAAGTACTGGGATTACAAGTGTGCGCCACCATGCCCAGTGGCAAACTGTACATATTTTACCTTCCAGAGAGTCACTGTCCTTGCTCAGACTCCAATGAATAGCTCCTTGTCCCTGATT
Organism: Glis glis; assembly: GCA_004027185.1. Classification (NCBI taxonomy): domain Eukaryota; kingdom Metazoa; phylum Chordata; class Mammalia; order Rodentia; family Gliridae; genus Glis; species Glis glis. The sequence continues at coordinate 523 of PVJS01030122.1, read as the reverse complement.
CCTCTCTATTACCTAATTACTGCTTAACTATAAGCAGCTTGCTTTGCAACTTACCTGCCTAATGAGTACTGTCTCCAGTCTCTTCTCTCCAATTAGAGTACACATTCTTTCAGGAAATGAACTATACTTTCCACTCCTTTGGAATTCTCCCGGTGCCTGGCATCATCCTGAAAGTAGTCGATAGACAAATGTTGATTAAATGTATGTTATCTGGCTTGCATAGGATTGATATCAAAGCTCTAAATAGGACATGGGAAAATAATTTCCTGTGTCTTTATATTGAAAATTTAGTTCTCTTCATCTTTTAGATCACTGATGCTGTGTACAACTGATTGGTCATTGGCAAACTCCTAATAGCTTAAGTTGACCACCTGGAAGGATAGCTGCTAGGGTGAAATCTACATGTAACACCTTCCTCTCATATTATGTTAATAAATTATCTTTGGGTGGATTGCAATCTTAGGAAAATGAAACATGCCTGGCTTTTGATTGTCATATTACTTTGTGACTGAAATTATAAAAG
>PVJS01030121.1:0-24298 GCA_004027185.1 Glis glis | reverse complement strand
TATATATTTATTATTCTTTTTGTGTAAAGTCCTTATTAAATGCTACTGTGCATTTTCTACTTGGATGTCTATTACATCTTTTAATTTACTATATATGTTCTATATTTCAGCCCTTGGTAGTAGCATGCATTGACAATATCTCCTCCTTTGTTGTTTGATTAATTATAACTACTATTGGAAGATAGTGTAGTTTTAATGTAATCTAACAGTTATTTACTTGATAATTCATACTTTTATTATCTGTTAAAATATTATTCTGTGTCATGAAGATGTTATTTCATATCATACTGTCTTTTACAATCTTATTTTTCAATAATTTAAATAGAAGTGAGGTAGAGGGTAAAATTTATTTTTCTCAGATTATTAAATTGTTTCATTTTTTTAAAAAATGTTCTTTCTACTTTCTCTGGAGTTGTACATTATTTATAAGCAACTATCACTGAGCATGGTGGCACACACCTGGAATCCCAGTACTTTGAAGGCTGAGACAAGAGCACTGGAGCTCTGAGGCTCCAGCATCTTAGCAAGACCCTGTTTCAAAATAAAACATAAAATAGGGTTGGGAGTGTAGCTCAAAGGTAGGATGCCTCTGGGTTTAATTCCTGGTACCAAAACAACAACAATAACAACAGCAGCAAAAACCTAAATATCCCTACACAGGTAGATATATTTCTGGACTTTCTAGTCTGTTCCATTGGCTATTCTTTGCAATAATATCACACTATTAATTACCATATTATGATAACTGCTCCAGAAACTCCTCTTCATTTGTCTTTCTTCAGAGTTATCTTTTATATTTTATTTTTGGCACTTTCCCTAAAAATAAGTTGAAATTTTGAGTGGTAGTGAAGGAAATCTATTCATCATTTTAGGGAGAGTTGATGTCTTTAAATATCAGTCTTTTCAATTCATAAATGTGGTATATCATTAAATTTAGGCCTTCTTTGTTGTTCTTACTTGTATAACCCACCTTTATTTTTTCTTGTGCTGACTTATGGAATTGGCAAGAATGACTGATGCAGTGATGAATGGTAGTGTGAGAGTGGTCATTGCATTATTTCCTTATGACAGAGGAAAGCTTCCAACACTTCACAAGTAATTGTGCTTCCTGTCATTCTTAAAAACTCTTTATCAGAATGAGAAAATTGTTATTTTTTCCCCAAGATTTAGCTTCTTCTTCTTCTTTTTTTCTTTTTTGGTACTGGGTACTGAACCCAGGAACATTCTACCTCTGAACTACACTCCGAGCTACCCTTTTTATCTTTTTACTTTTTATTTTTGAAACAGGATCTTGATAAGTCACTGAGGGTCTTGCTAGATTGCTGAGGCTTGTCTTGAACCAGCGTTTCTCCTGCCTCAGCCTTCCAAGTTCTGGGATTACAGGTGTGCACCACCACCCTGACATTTTTTAAAAATTTTATTCTAATTGCACATTCATAATTTTTATTTTCAAAGAACATTCATAATAATTAATAATCTCTTATTATTTATAGTCATTCTTTTACTCTAGTATAAAAATATACCATTTCTTATTTCACTCTTTCTGAAATTTAGTTTGACTCCATTATTTAATAACACAAAAAACACTGTTTTAAAAATCCTGTTCCAAATAATTTTGTGCAACTTAATGTTTTCCTTAGTATAAATTTTTTGATCTGTGAATATTCAATCAAAACATATATACTCCTAATTCATTAGACAAACATTGCCAAATTCCTTCATAATAATTATATTGTCTCAACCTTCAGCCAGAAGTGTCTGAGTGTCTAATATTTCTTCCTTATGCTAGTTATTATAGATATTTCTAGCCAGATGTGGTGACACATGCCTGTAATCCCAGTACTTGGGAGGCTGAGACAGGATGATCACAGGTTCGAGATTGGCCTTAGGAAGACTCTCAGATAACTAGCAAGACCATTTCAAAATAAAAAAATAAAATGGGCTGGAGTTTTAGCTTGGAGGTAAAATGATCCTGGGTTCAAACCCCAGAACAAGAATGCTATGTGAGATTGGCATTTCATGTTAATTTTAATTTTACAGTAGACTTTTTAATTAGAAAAAGGATATAGAACAATTATTCCCAGGTCTATTAATATGAAGGTTTGATTAATGAAAGAGATAAATCAGTAAAATAAGAAAAAAATAGCTTATTGCCTTGACCTAGTGGGGGTAATGTGCTTACTATAAAAATGTTCTAAGCATTACTTTCAGTATAGTCTCAAATTAAAACATTCATTTTTCATAAATTGCTATATAATATGTGAACTATGTAAGTAAAATTGCTTTTTCCTGTAACTAAACTACTAATAAAATTTCATTCTAAAATTACATTTGATTAAAGTATATGTAAACCTCTCAAACCCCAAAATACTTGATGTAGTCTCTCATTTGTCATAGGAACCATTAAGATTGTAAACATTTTAGATGAAAGACATATGAATGATACACTCTTTACATTTCTGTTAATAAGTTGTTTATATTATTCACAGCAGTCATACTTGTCTATGTACCATGAAATGATTCAATTTAGTCCATTTTATTAGCACCATGCTCCTCAGTTTTCTGGTCACTTTTGCCATTACTTCATAGATAGATGATTTCACCACAGAAATGCTGAATAAACATACTCACCTTTCATTGGCCTCTACCTGAACCACAGATAACATCTACTTGTTATTTTGCATTCCTTGTTAAATGTGAATCTGTAAGTGCAATTTTAACCTCTGCCCCACCCCATTGAGATGCAGAAGGATACAGTTGGCTACTGATAATCACTTTGACATAGAAAATATTAGTTTTATAAGCTACCTAAAATGTTGGGAGAGGTCCCAAGATGCGAGCTTCATAGTGATTTATAATATAATGTTGATTTCTTGTCCTACGTTCCAGAAGTATATACAGGCTGAGATTGCTATTCTTTTTTATTACTGCATAAAATTTATTTTTATGACACATAATAATATTATCAGTTACCAAAATGTGTGGGAACCACAGGATCTATTAAGATACTACAACAGAGACATCTCCTTAATGTTTCTTGGGAACCACAAGAAGCCTTATTTCCTGGAAAGAGAGACAGGAGATTGCTATTCTTGTATGTAACAGATATATTTAAAAATGAAAGCTGTATGATGTGCAAAGGAGTGGAACCTTTATTATTTTTAGGTATTCAGTTCAATGAATGTTTTTTTTTTCCTGTGAGATGGAAGACCTTGAGTATATGGATGTGTTTTTAATGGACACACTTTAGAAAAGTGAGCCAATGAAACCTTAGAAAATAAAATACACTGTTTTTTTCTCACATAGATGAAGTGGAGGTCATTGTGATGAGTGATCATCATTTTCTAGCTGTTATAATTATGGCCATATAGCCTGGAATTTTCTCTAATCACACTGTTGGTTTTCTCTTGAGATCTATTTGTTAAAATAAAGAAACTGTCTACCAGTAATTTTGTGTATAATGTTTAGAGTCTCATAAGAATAAAGTGCTAACTTGCCCTTAGCCACACGTGGAGAATATATTGCACAATGATAAACTGATCACTATCATGGGCTTTTAAACACAGCTTAGTAGAACCTGTACATGATCAATGAACTCTTGAAACCATTCCCTGATTTCTTAGATGAATCACATACAGTCATTTCTAACTCCAGAGTGTCAGTCAAAGCATTTGAAATTATTGCCAGGGGAGGTACTGGCAGAATGATTTTATTAGCTTTTAGTTTGGTTGTATGATTGAAGACCTAATTCTAGAGGTGACCTACTAAAGAATATATTTTCCAGAAGTAGTTGGCACTATTCTAGGGTTTACTTTTACTCATATATTAGTATCTATCTATCTATCTATCTATCTTCATCATCATCATCATCTATCATCTATATATGTTATCCCTACTTTTTGTTATCCCTACTCATATGAGCTGTTACCAGATAAATGTATAAGGCACCTGAATGAATACTTACACTGAGGTTCTTGTCTTTCCTACTGTGTGGGAAAGTGTTGCTTATTTTTTGCATTTATTGATGCTAAGATCCTCCTGTTACCAGTATCAACAGGGCATACACATTGGTTGCAAATGATGCAGGGGATACAAATGACTGATACTTCCATCAGCAAGTTATGAGAAGTCCACTTGCTCCACATCATTGTTAATGCTTAGTGCTGCCTTTCTAATTTAATCCAGGTTGAAGATGTTGTCACTTTTGGGTTGTAATCTACACATTATAAATGAATAATGATATTGAGCACCACCTTATATCCTACTTGTTTTTAGTTATTATTTTCCATTACTAGTTGATTTGTTTGTATTTTTCTTATTGATTTGTAGGTACATATGATTTGAGGTTTTTGCAGAATATGTGTGGTGAACATTCTCAGAGTATGTGACTCACCTTTCAGATTCTTTAATGATGTATTTTAATGTATATAACTCCATAGTTTTTATCCAGGTTATTAATATATATTTACTCTTTGTGTTTATTGCATCATTTTGAAGAAATATCTGCATGTATCTGAAGCTATTTTTCTGTACTCTCCTATGAATGTTTATTTTTTAATTTTTAATTTTTTGTATGTTTATTGGTGCATAGTAATTATACTTCATAATGAGATTCAAAGTGATATCTTCATACATGAACACATCACTTGGTGTGTTTCATTCCTCATCCCCTTTCCCTCCCCCTCCCATTCCATGTGAATAAGATTGAAAGTGATAACTTCACATATTTACATAACATTATTTGAACTATTTCATCCCTCCATCCTCCTTTTCACCCTTCCCACCTTCTATCCCCAATTCCCTTCCACTATTCCACTGGTCTCTCCATTTATCTGAAGTTCCTTTTATTTCCTATTTTCTAACTTCTGCATGAGAGAAAACTATATAACCCTTGACTTTCTGAGTTCGGCTGATCTCACTAATAGAAAGTTTATTGTTTTAAATTTTACATTAGATCTGAGCCATCTTGAGATGAATCTTTTGCTTGGTGTGAGATAATAGCCAAGATAGATTTTTTCCCATATGTATATATCCACTAATCCAGTAATATTTTTGTTGAAAGGGCCATCATATTCCCAATACATTTTGCTTGCATTATTTTGTAGTCAGGTGCATTTGTTTCTTGATTCTTAATTCTACAAAAGTAGCCTATCCATTCATCTATTGACAGAAAACGGGGCTGGGTGTATGTATACACAATGAAATTTTACTCAGCCATAAAAAAAACAAAATTATGTCATTTGCAGGAAGATGGATAGAACTAGAGAATATTATGCTAAGTGAGATCAGTCAGTCTCAGAAAGTCAAAAGCCATATGTTTTCTCTATATGTGGAAGCTAGAGAGAAAATAGAAAACAAAGGGACTTTGGATAAATGTGGAGAGAGACCAGTAGAATGGTGGAAGGAGACTGGGGGAGGAAGGTGAATGGGGGTAAAGGAGGTTGAGGAAGGAAATAGGTCATATAATGCTATGTCCATATGTGAAGCTATCACTACCAATCTCACTAACATGTACAGAGAGAGAGGAGGGGAAACAGGGTGGAATGAGGAGGGAAATATACACCAAGTGATGTGTGCATGTATTAATGTATCACTTTGAATCTCACTAAGATGCATAATCACAAAGCACCAATAAAAGTATAGAAAAGTAGTCTCTTCTAGCATAAAAACCAGACTGTTTACACCGACACTGTAGATGTACAATTCTTAATATTTGTGAATGCAAGTTCTCCAGTGCTGATCTTCATTGTCTTCAAGTATTTTCTAAGCCTCTTCACATTTCTATTTTCTTTATAAATTTTATTTTTATACATTTATTGTTGCATTATAATTTCACATCATAGTGTAGTTCATATTGATAGTGACCTACATATACACAGCACTTATCTTTCCCCCAGCTCCCTCTCCTCTTCCCTTCCTCCCCATTCATGATATTGAGATTGGCATTGGTATACTAACCCATGTACATAATGTCAATGGAAGTGTTTGCTTCATCAATTCTCTCCACCTCCCCAAGACCACCTCGCTTGCTCCACTGGGGTTTCCCCTCCATTATCTAAAGTCCCTCTTGTGTCCCAATTACTCCCTAGATTCCACATATGAGAGAGAACATATGATCCTTCACTTTCTGTGACTGGCCAATCTCACTTAACATAAAATCTCGGGGTCCATCCATTTCCCTGCAAATGGCAAAATTTTGTTCTTTATTGTTGAGTATAATTCCATTGTGTGTATATCCCATTATTTTGTAATCCATTCATCTGTTGATGAACACCTAAGTTGATTCCATAAGTTGTCTATAATGAATTGTGCTGCTGTAAACATAAATATGCATGTATTATTATAATATTAGAAGCATCTTGTCAATCCTTCCACCCCATTCCCCCATACACTGGAAAAACAAAATCAAAAGCAACTTTCTGAGATTTTGATAGAGATTGTACTGGTTCTTATGATCAGTTTGAAAACAATTCATAATTTAGTAGTTTTAAACTATCCAAATCCATAATTCTACTTTTCTAGGTCTGCCTTAATTTCTTTTCTCATACATTTTTATTATTACATATACTCACAGATATTTGATTTTTTATTATTATGCAAGTGATATTGTTTTACAACTCTTAGTTATTTAGATACAATTTATAGACAATTAGTTTGCTCATTTTAAGTATAAAGTTTGAGGAGTTTGGACAACTTTATACAGATGTGTTACAACTACCCCAGTCAAGATATAGAATATGAATATTTCCAGCACATCAAATAGTTTCCTTTTTCATTTTATAATCATATTTTTCTTCCTATCTCCAGTCCATAATAGCCATTGAGGAGATCTATATTTCTATGGTTTACCCTTTTCCATTATGTCATAAGAGGGATTCATACAGTGCCTAATCTTGTGTCTGGCTTCTTTCACTAAGCATGATATATGTATCAGAAATATGTTTCTTTATAATGCTGAATAGTATTATATTGAATGACAATATAACATTTTATACATTTATCAGATAATGGGCATTTAGTTATTTCCAGTTTGAGGCTCTAGCATATGAACCTACTATAAACATTTGTATGGACATATGCTTTATTTTACCTTATAATAGCTGTAGCTTATGGTAAGTATATGTTTAACTTTGTAAAAAACTACCCATAAGTCCTTTTAAGTGCAAAATCAACAAAAAGGTTTGGGTTTAAAGGAAAAGCAAATTAACAGAAAAGATTTGGGTTTTTTAAAGGTGATCAGTGGACATTTAGGACAATTATTGTTACTGCTATAAAAGGCTAATGACATTGAGATGTTCATGTTCATCATAAATAAAAATTTTTACCTGGTTATATCAATCCATCCTATATGATACTTTGTAAAAGGGTACTTGTAAAAAAACTGTTCAGTGTTATGACCTTAGAGATTAAAATAAAAATATGATACTTTATATATTGTATCATTTTCATACAAGTATAAACCTACTTCAAAATTATAATTCCTCTTAATATTAGTTATATTTCTTATGAAATCATTATATTTTGGAACTTTTATAAGATGCAATATGGCCTGTCCTACCAAAAAGTATCAGAGTTCCTACTTCTCCACATCCTCACCAGCATTTATTATTGTTTGTGTTTTTAATGATTGCCATTCTAATTGGGGTTAGGTGAAATCTCAGGGTAGTTTTGATTTGCATCTATTTGATTGTTAATTATGTTGAAAATATTTTCATATACTTATTGGCCATTTGTGTATCTTCCTTTGTGAAGTGTCTAGTTCACTTGCCCATTTTTTGATTGGGTTATTTATTGTTTTTTTTTTTTTTATTGGCAGTGAGCTTCTTGAGTTCTTTGTATATTTTAGATATTAGTCCTCTCTCAGAGGAGTAGCTGGCAATGATCTCCCATTCTGTTGGCTCTCTCTTGAGGTTCTTGATGGTTTCATTTGATGCACAGAAGCCCTTCAGTTTAATGTAATCCCACATATTAATCCTCATTTTAATTTATTTTGCCTCTGGGGTCTTGTTAAGGAAGTTTTTACTCATGCCTATATGTAGGAGTGTTGGTTCTATGCCCTTTTAAAGGAACTGCAAAGTCTCTGGTCTCATTTCCAGGTCTTTGATCCATCTTGAGTTGACTCTTGTGCAGGGTAAGAAAGTGGGATTTATTTCCATTTTTCTGCATATGAATAAATATTTTTGCCAAGACCATTTGTTGAAAAGCCTATCTTTTTTTCCAGTGTATATTTTTGGCCCTTTTGTCAAAAATCAATTGACTGTAAGTTTTTGGATGTGTTTCTGAATATTCTATTGTTATCGATTGGTCTATGTGTCTGCTTTTGTGCCAATACCATGCAGTTTTTATTACTATGGCTCTGTAGTACAGTTTGAAGTCAGGTACTGTGTTGATTACTGCATGGTTCTTATTGTGGAGAACTATTTTGGCTATTCTGGGTTTTTTTTTTTGTTCCAAATGAATTTAAGGACTGAGTTTTCTAGAACTGTGAAGAATAACCATGGTATTTTAATAGGAACAGCACTGAATCTGTAGATCACTTTTGAAAGGCCTGCCATTTCGATGATATTTATTCTGCTATCCAAAAGCATGGGAGATCCTTCCATCTTCCACTGTAGGTTCCTAAGTACCTTCCAAGCATTTGTGCTTGCTTGGAAACCTATGAAAAAAAGTCAATCTGCAGCCCCAGCCCTATGGCTTCTGGTGAGACTCTGGACTGGTATCTCCCTCTCTCAGCGCTGGCACTGAGCACAGGGTATCAGGTGCAGGTTCAGTCCTGAAGCAAATGCAGGGAGTCTGCACTTTTCACAGAAAAGGCTCGGTTGGTCTGTGACTTCTAAGCCCAGTATTTTCCTCAGAATTTTGTGTGCAGTGTGAAGCCAAGGTCTGCATGTATTCCCACCCTCTCTTTATATGGTCTCTTTTCAGTTACCTACTGTTTTGGGCCTTTGCTCACATCCCTGTGGATCATACACACCTCTGACATCAGGTGAGCTGTGGATCTTTGAAGGTAGGGAGGGACCAGGTCGTGGGTTTGGTCGCCTTTTTCTCTCCTAGGTCACTGAGGGAGTGTGTGATCCTGTGTCTGGTGCCCTTGCTGTCTGTGGAGTAAGTCTTAGTTTGCTGGATATGAGATTTTCCAGGGTTTCTAAAGTTCCTGCCAGTTACAGGTTCAGGCTATTGTTCTTGTGTCTCCACTTGCTCAGGTACTTGTTGCTTCTTTTTCCTTTCAGCCTTGGTGTTTAAAAGTGTCCTTGTAAATATTCTCTGTCTTTAGTTTCCATGTACCATGAAGGTAGTCTTGGATGTGGGATGCTGCTCAACCTGAAGCTCCTGAGATGAGTTAGAGGCAAGCTCTCCTTTAGGGTCTTAATCAGTACTTTTTAATAGAAATAACTTGACCAAAAATCTGTCACAGAATTTTAAGGAAAATGAGTAATTCTTCTTGGGACTCAAAGCCCTAGGAGTGATGGTCAGAAGAACCTGAACTGTGTAATTGGCTCATGTGTACCTGTGGACTTTGTAATCAGGAAAACTATCAAACTTCTGGAGTCTCAATTTGTCCTGAGTTTGGGTGTTTCCTATTTCCTTGATAAAATTTCAGTACTATTGGGAATTAAAAAAGATGCTTGGCATATAGCAAACACCCAACAAATGACCTTATAAAAACACACCAAGTGATCCTAGTCTGCAGTGAAGGTTGTGCACCACTGATGTAATCAAGCTGCCTCCTTTCACACTCTGATGCTGATGTAATAGAGAAGGGCATTTCCACCTACCAGCTCTGAGACCAAAAACCTCACATCTCTCTCAGCCTCATCTGTGAGCTGGAATGACAACACCCACATTATGGGGTGGATGAAAGAATAAAGTAGACTAACATGCACAGAGTGCTCAGCACAGTACCATGCACCCTCAGAAGTATTAATTAAAGGCTAGCTTTTGTTATTAGCTGGGCTCTGATGCTCAGGTAAACATTCTGTATAAAACTTCTTATAGATTTTAACTATTGATTCATTCTTTATGGCAACTCATGGGAATGGATTTGTAGATGGTGAACTGAAAACAAACTAGTTCTAATTCTTCCTGTTCGCTAATACAGTGAGTTTTAATCAAATTAGTCAAATAAATCTGTACTGAAAGTCCATGTTTAAGCATGGGTCCTGGTCAGGTGCGATTTGTGCTGTCACTGGATTTTTGATGTCACTGTTTCCTGTGTGTAATCAGTAATTAACACCACAGCTCTGACAAAATGACCATTTGTAGAGTGCCATTAGCTGTCTTCCTGGGTTTATCTGGAAATGTATGTTGGGAAGAACCAGGCGGGTGACTTTTTCAGCTTGCTTTTCTGTTCATGTTTCCAATTGGTCATCCACCCTCCTCCCTGGTTGAGGTGTCTGGTCTCCAGAGTTCTAGTAGCCAGGGGCAGACAGGAAATCTTGAAACTTACAGAAAAGGCACCAGTTTTGATCAGAGACCCTGAGGAGCTAGAAATACCACCACCCTACAACCCTGCTGACTGAGTGGCCGACCCCATCTGTGCCTGCTATGCCATCTTTGGGGGCTGATAATTTGGCTATTGGCTCCCCAGCTCCTGAAGGAACCCAGGACCACCAGTGTTGTTCCCCTATACCCTGAATCTGCCCCCCAGCCAGGGGATTCCAGGCTGGCATGGCATGGTAATTTTTATTTTTCTTGTGGGAATTGTGCTGGTCAGAAACAATAGATGCAGATGGGCAGGTGGTCCCAGGGCAGCCAACTCTAGTATATCAGCTGTTCACCACCACAGACTTCCTTAATTGGAAGTATCACACTCCATCATATTCAGAAAAGCCTCAGGGCCTTGTGGACTTGATCCAGTCTATCTGTCAGACTCACAACCCTACCTGGGCAGATTGCAGACAGCTGCTTCTCACTCTCTTCAATACAGAGGAATGGTGGCGTGTCCTCCAGGCAGCTACTCAGTGGGTTGAGGAAACTGCCTTATTGGGGACTTCAGAACAGTGGTGTGTGCTAGACTGTTAGCCCACAGAAAATCCTAATTGGGATCTTAATGACCCAGAACATATGGTAAGCCTCTAGGAGTATCAGGAAGCATTGCTCCAGGGCAGACAGAGGGGAATCAATGGACCACTAACAGCAAAAGTCAGTGAAGTCCTACAAGAGTGAGATGAGAGTCCTAGCACTTTTTATGAGCAGCTATGTGAAGCATATCATACCTTCACTCCTTTCGATCTAGAGGCACAAGAGAACCAGTGACTGCCTCCATTAGTCAGAGTGCAGGGGACATTCGCTGCAAGTTACAGAAGCTGGACAGCTTTACCAGAATGAATGCCACTCAACTGATGGAGGTTGCCAACAAGGTCTATACTAATCACAATGTGGAGGAAAAGAGAGAAGCGGATAGATGACTGACAAATGAATAAGAAGACTGATGTGATTACAGCAGTGGTAACATGTTCCTTGGCCACAGGTTGAAGGCCTCCACTAAGAAAACCTCCAGGAGGAAGAACCAGGACTTGAAAGAACTAATAGAACTAAAACATGGGGCCCAGGCTGTTCACCTGAGACAATCAAGCATTGGAGGGTATTCACCCACACCCAGAGAAACTACAAAAAACATGGCATCATCATCCCTAGCCAGTCTTCCTGGAACAGGCCACTCCAGCTAGTATACTCCTCAGCCTCCTCCCAGCCTCCACCACCTGGTTTAGCTGCCTAGACCTCTTCAGCATTTGATGGGCTCCTGTCAGCCAGGTCACTTAAAATGAGGAGAGTGACTTTTAGGAACCAGGAGAAAAGAAGCAGTCCAAGCCATTCTAGGACCAACCTCTTGGAGAGCCTTAAGAGAATTCCTGGGAGCTGTGGAATTCTGCAGGCTCTAGATCCTTAATTTTTCTGTGATCACTAAGTTTCTATATGAAGCCATAAGGGGGGAGAAAGGGACCCCCTGATTTGGGATAAGTGTTCATTGTTTAACCAATCAAACCTTGCCCTGTCACCTTGAGGCTATATAATCTGTATGCCAATGCCATTCAGGGCTCAGACTTTGGACCCTAGTCCTCTGAGTCCAACTGGCAGAAATAAAGAAATTCTCCTTCTCAACCTGGTCTTCAGGTCATCATCTCTCTGTACCCAGCCTCCTGCAACACTAGGATGTAATATCTGTGGGAATAGAGATTTTTATCTGTTTTATCCATGCCTATATCCCAAGAACTTGGGATAGATTGTCTGGTACATGGTAGATACTCATAAATGTTTATTAAGTGAAAGAATGAATGACTGCAAAAATAACCATTTAAATATTTAGATAGAAAAGTCTTGGACTTTTGGGTTGGAGATATGTGGATTTACACACTTCATAGCAAATTTAATGTTACTAATCTATTAAAGGAAGATCAAGAATATAGCAAATTTAATGTTACTAATCTATTAAAGGAAGATCAAGAATATTTCCATGTATATTTATTTGAGTGTCATTCAATATTTTATTATTGAGACCAGATCAAAACTCAGCTCATTTTTTCACAGGTACCAATATTTAATGAATGTAAAAATGTAGTGAAAAAGCATATTTACCAATATTGACTAAACATGTATGAACAAACCTTGCAATGACTTGAGTACATTCTCTAAAATGTGTGCTAATGAATTGCTAACCAACTATTTTAGAAAGAGCTTTCTCAAATACTAGCACCAGGCCATCTATGTAATCAGCTCACCAATGTGCTATTTTACCTTTTTTCATCATGTAACCTACATTTTATTGATACTGTCAGGATTTTCAGCATCATCACTGCATTTCAGTGTCTTTCTCATACCAGAAATAGGCATGTCAAGTACTAGTGTTAGGAATGTTTTTAGTGCTTCTAATACAAATGCCATTAAAAATACAAAATATCAAATCATATAAGTAAACATATTTTCCTTTGCACTAGTAAAAAAAAAAAACCTCAGAGACAAGTTTCTGCCATAACTTGGACATTGACTAGCATATTAACCTCCCAAATCCCAACTTTTAATTCTTACTAAATATTACTTTTTCTTGTTTTTTTACTTTTCATAATCCCGTAGATGTAAATGCATGTTATTAAGCTATTTTATATGTTTTCTGGAAAAATAGTATAGGACTAAACAAATGAACAAGTGAAATAAATAAAGAGCATCATTTCATGAGGCATTTTTTTAGTGGCTGCCTGCTGTACCCTCTCACTATATATGAGTTATCATCATGGCTGAGGTCAGTGCTGTCAGGAACAGCAAATGTAAATTTTACTTTTAGCTTCTATTGAATGCAATGGGTACCTCTAAACCATTTAGGAATTGGTCAAATCTTCATTTCCTCACTTTTTACTTCTGTTTGATATTTCCCTAACAGATATAATTTATTTTTTATGTAATCTAGAGTTTTTGCTAGAGTTGGCAAAATTAAACATCTGAAAAACCCACAAATTATATGTTTTACTCATTAATTTTTATTACTAAGGCATCTTTTTGCCCTAAGATTTAGAATATGTTACTAAGATAAAGGAAACATCTCTCTTCTTATTAAACAAATACTTGTAACCCTGAACCATAAATCATATTTATGAGGCTTAATTTACAAGGCCACCATTATTTTCTTTTTAATTTTTAGACACCATATTGAAGAAATGGGCTGAAGCATTATAGTTTGACATGTGTTTATTAAGGGTATATGTATGTTAAACAGGTTACGAATTAATACATAATAAATATTTTTAAACTTTAAACTTTAAGATAAATCAAACCACAGGTGAAGTTATTCATTAATTTTATATGCAACCCACTACAAAATAATAACCATAGTGTTTTATTCTGAGCATATCCACTCAATTTTCTCTCACTCACTGTGTGCTGCATCAAAAATCTAATTAGTTATTGTATATCAGAGAACACTAGATCATCTAGAGGAAATGTTCAGTTACAAATTGAATTGACTTAATACCTGGCCACAAATCTCCTCATGCTATCTGAGAGACAATATATTTCTGACATAATGTTAAAATTTGTGGCTTCAGTTATCATTTGATTTAGGAATTTAGGACACATATGTGCCCTAAAACCAATATTTCATTATTTCCCTATGTCTAGCATAACTGTTTCACACTTCTCTTCATCTCTCAATTCAAATGTGAAAACTCTCCTGAAATTCTTGGGCGATTCATGGCTTCCTCTTTGGTGCCCTAATAATGCTGAGTATAACTCTGTTTCAGTACTCCTGACAATGCATTTTATTTAAATATATTTATTTATTTACTAATGGGTACAGAGAACTTCCATGAATTGCCTAAATGAGGATGAGTAAACAAAGTCATTATTACATAGATGTCCAGACTGACACAAGTTATCTCTGTGTTTATTTGAATCATTGAGTAATGAATCCATTGTGGCCACATATTGTTTCTTATTATATTTATTTTCATACTTGCAGCATTAGCAGATTTTCAGACATATAGACTTCAGAATATATTTAAGAGTAAAGGCATACATGATTTGAAATGGAGAAAGGAAGCTAGCAGAAACAATTTGTAGAGGTTAAAATTTAAGAGGTTAAAAGGTTAACTGAAGATAGTTTTACATCTGAGACCATTTGGAGGGGACAAATGAGGGCTGAGAAAGAAAATATATTAAATAATGTTATGTTCATATATAAAGGTATCACTCCAATCTTACTAATGTGTATTGAGAGGGATGAGACAGAAACATATCAAATAATGTGGGAATGGAGGACTATGTCACTTTGAATCTCAGTATGATGTATAAGTACAATGCACCAATAAAATATTTTTAAAAAGGTATAGTTGTATACTCTAGATATTAGAGGAATAGCTGGCAAAGCTCTTCTCCCATTCTGTACACTCTCTCTCTAGACTCTTGATAGTTTCATTTGATAAGCAGGAACTTTTTAATTTAATTTCACCCCATTCATTAATTCTTGTTTTAATTTCCTGAAATTTGGGTGTCTTATTGAGGAAGTTTCTACCTGTGCCTATCTGGTGGAGTGTTGGGCCTATGCCCTCCTCTAGTAATTTCAAAGTCTTTGGTCTAATTTCCAGGTCTTTGATCCATCTTGAATTGAATATTGTGCAAGATGAGAGGTAATGATTTAATTCCATTTTTCTACAAATAGATAACCAGTTTTCCCAAGACAATTTGTTGAAAAGGCTGTCTTCTCCAATATATTATTTAACACTTTTGTTGAAAATCAATTGGCTATAAGTGTGTGGATTTGTTTCTGTATCTTCTATTCTTTTCTATTTGTCTATGTGTCTTTTTTGTGAAAATACCATGTTGTTTTTATTACTATAACCTTCTAGTATAATTTGAAGTCAGGAATTGTGATGCCTCCTGCATGGTTCTTATTGCTGAGAATTGATTTGGCTATTCTGAGTCTTTTGTTTCACCATATGAAATTTAGGACTAATTTTTCTAGTTTTGAGAAGAATGGTATTGGTATTTTGATAGGAATTCATTGACTCTGTAGATTACTTTTGGTAGAATGACCATTTTGATAATATTTGTTCTGCCTATGCAAGAGAATGGTGATATTTCTATCTTCTAAGATATTCTTCAATTTCTTTCTTTAGTGTTTTATAATTTTCATTGTAGAGATCTTTGACCTCCTTGGTTAGATATATAGAATATACAAATTACTTAAAAGACTTAACACTAAAAAAAATGCCCAATCAAGAAATAGACAATTGAACTAAATATACACTTCACAAAAGAAGAAATACAAATGGACAATACATACATGAAAAAATGTTCAACATCCTTAGCAATCAGACAGATGCAAATTAAAACTACACTGAGACTTCATCTAACCCCAATTAGAATGGCAACCATCAAGAAGTCAAATAACAATAAATGTGGGGAAATAAAAAGTGTTCTACACTATTGGTAGGGATACAAATTAGTGCAACAACACTGTGATTGTCAATCCCACAAAGGCCTATGCTTGATCTCGCTTAGTTCAGTTCTTTTCCACTCTTCTTATTGCACCAGAAAGTCTTTTGAATTTGTTTTAATGAAATTGTTTAAATATATTGCAGTTAATAAATGAAGACTAAAAAAATACATTAACAATGTCTGTGCACAAACACAGAAACCTGATAAATCATGCAAATTTAATTAAGTGAGGAGCTAAACTAAAGAAATTGACATACTGCACATAATTGTTTTGTACAATTATCATCATAGACCCCTTTAAAAAACAAACAAGAAGCCGGGAGTGGTGGCGCACGCTTGTAATCCCAGTACTTTGGGAGGCGGAGACCGGAGGATCCGGGTTTGTGGCCAGCCTCAGCTCTCTCTCTCTCTCTCTCCCTGTCTCTCTCTCTCTACTTAGTGAGGCCCTCCGCAACTTCGTGAGACCCAGTTTCAAAATAAAGTATAAAAAATAGGGCCGGGGGTGTAGTGCGGAGGTAGAATGCCCCTGGGTTCAATCCCCGGTACTGCAAAAAACAAACAAACAAACAAACAAGACAAAGAATATAAGTCTATGCATGTCAAAAACTTATCATGTACCAGTGTTCCATTTTGGATTTCAAGCTTGACTGCTGCAGTTCATAGCAATTCTTGTAGACTTTGTGCAAGACACTTTACAAGTTTGGGTTTAAACAGCACAGTCAACAGCATGTATCTCTCTATATTTGAGATTGGAAAGAGAAATGAAAAACTTGTCTTGCTTGTGGACATTTCATCACTGGGAAATAGTTCTTTTCATTTGTGTATAATTAATGAGTAAATAAAGGAAATAGTTGTATATAATGAATGAGTAAATAAATGAGTAAATAAAGGAAATAGTTTTTTGCATTTAGAAATTAGCTGTCCCAAGGAAAAATTGGAATAAAAAAGTCCCAATTGATGTGAGTTATACAAATAATCCCGCCATAATAAGATAGAAAAGACATACTATCTCATTTTTGTGACCCAACTAAACTTAAAAATATATTTCAACTAATTGAAGTGGACCATTTTGACATATTTGTTCTGAGTATCAACAGTATTCTAACCATAATTGTGAAACAATAAACATCAAAATATTAATGATAGTCCTAATTTATGAATAAAGCTATTTAGTGTGTTAAAATATAATTGTCTATTGTTTTATGATTACATCTCACCAATAGGTGACACTTTTGTTGAGTTCAGCTCAATTTTTAATTAATATTTAATCACATTAAATAATATTAAAAATAGGTTACCATAGGGATACAAAATTGATAATTTGCCAGAAATAAAAGGAATCTGTCAGTTTAAGGGGAAAACCAAACATTTTGAACTGTGTAATTTTAAGTAACAAGCATTAACTTGAGGTAGGAGTCTGGCTATGTCCTTGAAGATGACTTTTGGATAAAAGTCTAGGGACAAGATAGAAGAATAAAGCTTTCTTTGCTATATAATCTGTATGATGATGACATTTGGGGCTCAGACCAAGATCTTTGCCCATTGAGACACACTGGTGAAAAAAGAAACCTGTTCTCCTACTCCGGCCTCTGTTTCTTGTTCTCTGTGAGGCCTGATCTCCCAGATATTAGTTGCCAAAAGGCAGGACTCTAGTGGTCAGTTGGGAAGTCAGTCAGGAAATTGGAGGCAGCAACCAGGTAAAGCCAGACTACTGCCCATTTTGGAAAGTCCTCCAGAGGAACCAGATCTGCCACCACCACATGTCTCTCAGATACTGCAGTAGCTGCCAGTCACACTGGCACCTCCAGCACCTCCTCACTCAACACCACTACCTGGTCCATTCAACCAGCCATCCAGTTTGTCAAGTGATACCCCAATTCTGCCATCCTTCTATGGCAGCCCCGCAGCAGCATCCGTTTGGGCCACAGATGAGTCCTTCCCTCCACCATCACCACTATATTTACCACTACCAGGCCAGAACAAACACACCCTACTTTGATTAGGGTCTTATAATCAACCTCATAAAAGCCCTGTTCATGAAACTCTCCTGACATCTGGTGGCCAGTTCCCTCTAAGTCTCCACTGTGGATGGACATGGACAGTTACAGCCTAGTCCACCAACATTTGTGTATCAAACTTTTACTACAATAGATCTCCTAAATTAGAAACATCATACTCCCCCCTTTACTGAGAAGCCGCAGGCCCTGGCCAAACTCCTCCAGTCCATCTTCCAAATGCACAATCCTACTTAGCCTGACTGTTTTCAGCTCCTTCTTACTCTTCTCAATACTGAAGAAAAGTACCATGTCCTGTAATCATCAGCCTGCTGGGCTGAAGAAAATGCCCCAGCAAAAACCCTAAACCCCCAAGCCTATGCTCAACAATGCCTCCAATCAATAGACTACCACTGGGATCCAAATAATCCTGAAGACATTGCAAAAGTGAAGGCATTCAGAAAGGCTCTCCTCCAGGGACTTCTAAAGGGGGACTCCAAGGCCACGAACATTGACAAGGTTGGAGAGATTCTTCAAAAGCCCAATGAGAGCCCAACACTCCATTTGACCCTGAGTCTTCTGAAAACCAGTGATTGGTTAACACCACCTTCATTAGTCAGAGCTCTATTGCCATCTATCGCAATCTACAGAAGCTATAGGGATTCGCAGAAATGAATGCTTCCCAACAGCTTGAGGTAGCAAACATGGTCTTCATTAACTGAGACATCAAAGAGAAATGGGAAGTAGATCAGAAAATACAACAAAAAGCTGACCTCATCATGGCAGCATGGATTCAGCATTCCATGATGAGCATAACCAACAATCAACTGGACAGAAGCCCCCTTGGTCCTGACACCCAGGGCCACCCAAAGAAAGAAGGACTCCTCTCCACCATGACCAATATGCATTCTTTTTTTTTTTTTTTTTTGCGGTACCAGGGATTGAACGCAGGGGCGTTCTACCTCTGCGCTATGCCCCCGGCCCTATTTTTTATAATTTACTTTGAAACCGGTTCTCATGAGGTTGTGGAGGGCCTCATTAAGGAGAGAGAGAGAGAGAGAGAGACAAGGAGAGAGAGAGAGAGACAGGGAGGAAGAGAGAGAGAGAGAGAGAGAGAGAGAGCTCTGAGGCTAGCCGCGAACCCGGCTCCTCCGGTCTCCGCCTCCCAAAGTACTGGGATTACAAGCGTGCGCCACCACGCCCGGCTTCCAATATGCATTCTGAAAAGAAATTTGGCACTGGAAGAACGAATGCCCTGAGAAATGTTGAGGGCCCCATGAGGAGTCATCAGGCCCCTCTCCAGCTCCTCTTCTGGCAGTTGGCCAGGCTGGTTTGTTTAATGACTAAAGGTGACCAGGCCCTGAAGCCCCCGAGAGGCCCATGGTCTGAATGACAGTCAGGGGACACAAACTCCAGTTCCTCATCAACACTGGGGCAAAACACTCAGTGGTCACCAGTCCAATAACATCCCTCATCAACCAACATGTTGACATAATTGGAGCAATAGGGAAAGTCTCCCAGAAAGCATTACCCACCATCACTGATGCATCCTAGGGGAAAGTAAAGTCATTCACCAATTTCTATATATGCCAGACTTTCCAGTTCTGGTGCTGGGTAGGGACCTCCTCAGCAAACTCAGAGCAACCATCACTTTCTCAAAGAAGGGCAAATTGAAGTTGTCAGTGCCAACCTCTCAACTTATTTGCTTCCTGCAAATCATTCCACCTGGAATGTCCAGATTCCAGGCACTGATAGTCATTGAACTTCACCCTGACACCCAACCACTATGGTTACAGCAGTACACAATCCCCCAACCGGCTCTGGAGGGAATCGAGTCCCACCTAGAGAGGCTCCAACAACATTAAGGAGGTAGAAAAACGTATGCAGATAGGGCCACGGTCCACAATAGAAAAAACTTCATTTCCTGAGAGGCAACAGATGTTAACTAACTCCCAAAACTCCTGTGAAGATGAGACCTCCATAATTTCAGGTGATAATGAGACCAGAAGCTTCCTGAGAGTGACCAGAACTTCACAAAACTCCAGTTGTTCCTGCTGATCAACAATCCCAGAAGATTACCAGAGAGTTCAGGGAAATGAATCTAGAACCCCAGCTGAGAGGAGACTCAAAGAAAGACACTATGCAAATACCAGAAAACTGCCTCTGAGACTGCAACTGAAAAAGGACTCAGAAGTATATAAACCCCTAGACCAGCCACTCTAAATGGTTACCCACTCTGGGAACCCTTCCCTTTTTATGGAGCTTTTGTCTCTTTTGTAGGTTGTTGGCTTTGAGAGAAAGTGGTGTGTAATTGATGGTACTTGGCCTGGGCAACTCTTGGTTCATGATCTGAAGGACTTGACTGGACATCAAGGCTGCCCAAGGCCCTTGGGGGTGACCTGCACCTCTCTTCCAGCAGATCACATGGGCTTTGGGAGATGATGGCACTTGGCTTGAGCTACCTTCAAGTAGTGTCCAAAAGGCAGTTGCCAGACTCCAAGGTCCCCATTGTCTGCAAGGGTGATCTGCCTCTTTTTCCCTCCCCCATTCTCTTTACAATAAACTCCCTACTCCCCTTCTGTTGTCTTTGAGTGTCATTTTTCGTACTTAGCAAGAATCTCTTTAAGGAAAATGTCCGTTTCAACATGGTATAATCATGCCATGTCAGTGGAACTCTCCTCTTTTGGCCAGGAACCCAGGACTACCAACTGGTGCAGGACTTGCAAGCCATCAACAAAGCCACTGTCATGCCACATCCTACCATGCCTAACTCATACACGCTCCTCAGTTTGCTCCTGTCCACCGCAACCTAGTTCATGTGCCTGGACCTGAAATATTCCTTCTTCAGCTTCTGTCTGGTTCCTGTTAGCCAAGAACTGTTTGCTTTTGGATGGGAGGATCCAAAAACTTGAACCAAAAACCAGTTCACTTGGATCCGATTGTCCAAAAGATTTAAAAACTCCCCCACCATTTTCAGAACAGCCCTGGCCCATGACCTCAAGTCTTTTCTTTCCTGCTCCTTTAGACACACCTTTCTACAATATGGTCATGACCTCCTCCTTGGACATGAAACTCTTAAAAGCTGTGCCAAAGGAATAGGCTAGCTGCTCACCCTCCTAGAGTGCTTTGGTTATAAAGTGTCTAAGAAGAAAGCCCAGGTCTGTCAACAAAAAGTGAAATATGTGGGATTCACCATTCAGAGAGGGGAAAGACCATTGGGGGCAGGATGAAAAGAGGCAGTCCAAGCTATCCCAGTGTCCACTAACCAGAGAGCCTTCTGGAAATTTCTGCGACTAGTAGGGTTCTTTTGCATCTGGATTCCAAACTTTGCTGTCACAGCAAAACCCCTCTATGAATCTACGGGGGGGGGGGGATAAAGACCCCTTTGTATGGGAAAAAGAGCAATCAAAAACCTTTCAGCAACTCAAAAGGCAATTGAAACCGAAGAAAAATGGATGCTACTGCCTGATAACTGCATAGCCATTCCTTAAAAGCTTGGTCCAATTTTTGTGGGGGAGGTACATGAATCCACCCACACTGGGTGAGAAAACCTTGGAAAGCTCCTCAGCTGGTACTATTGCATCCAACACTTGGCAGCTTTAGCAAAGAAAGTAGTGCAGCAGTGCATGACCTGTAGCAGAAACAACCCTAAGCAAGGACCTGAGCTTCCTCCTAGAATACAGCCTGTGGGAGCAGCCCCCTTTGAAAATGTGCAAATAGACTTTTCTGAACTACCAAAATGTAATGAGTACCCATACCTCCTAGTCATAGCATGCATTCAGACTGGATGGGTAGAAGCATACCTCTGTCAGACAGAAAAAGCCAGAGAAGTAACTCAAACTTTACTCAGAGAAGTCATTCCTAGATATAGACTGCTCTTGCACATAGGGTCAGACAATGGACCAACCTTTGTTGCAGATGTTCTGGGCATCATCTGGAAATTGCATTCTGCATATAGGCCACAGAGTTTAAGCAAAGTAGAAATAATGAACAGAACCATCAAAACTGGTTTAGGAAAGATGTGTCAGGAAGCCAAGCTTACTTGGGTCCAAGCCTTACCCTTAGTCCTATTCAAGATTAGATATCCTTCCACTAAGAGAACAGTGTATTCTCCCTATGAAATTATTTTTTCTTAGCTCCCTCCTATTCTTCAAGGGCTTCCAGGAAGGCTGAATGAAATAGGAAAAATAAAAGTTCATAGGCTTATGAGGGAACTGGGAAAGGTCACCCGTGACATAATAAATGGGTGCTAGATAGAACACCAGTTAGTTTAATTGCCCCAGTCCATTCCTATGGGCCCAGAGACTTAGTTTGGGTTAGACTGGAATCAGGTTCCCCTCAATGCAAAATGGAGAGAGCTCCTTACTGTTATTTTTACCACCCCAACAGCAGTAAAATTGAGGATATTGTAGCCTGGATCTGTCACAGCCACCTGAATCCAGCAGCCCCAGAGCCAACAACTCCAGAGATGACTCAGAGTCTGCTCATGGAAAACGAAGAGAACCAAACAAACTAATCCTGAGAAAGACAACCTGCCCTGCTCCAGTCACACCTGGAAGCTGACTGGTTCTTGCACAGCAGAAGGTTGAGGAGTGTCACACAGCATACCACAAAATCAGACTCTAAATTTTATGCCATAAGTGCTTTTGGGATTAGTGGGCTTTATGGTGGTCTTAATTTTAGCATTTAGGTATTTGCCCAATTTGACTTTACATTGTTAAGATGAAGAAAAAATGGGCTGTTTTCATCCTGTGGGGAAGACTATTAGAATTGCTGCAGCCTGCCTTCACAATCTTCATCATTAATGTGACCAAAACTAACAGCAAGTTTAATGCATGTCAGGTTATATCTTGTGGCAACCTGAAAACCCAATGACAACTCACACAGGCTGACGGATACCTCTGCCCTAAACTGGGTTCAGGTTGCATTCAGACTAGGACCTGTCCTAGTTGGGACAATGTTAGGTCAAATAGCCCCTTACAGCCTCACTGACAGGGACCTCTCCTCCTGTAACCTTCAATCAAACTTCATTATGGGGGTCCAAAATGATCCAATCAAAGTAACTATAGTAGAGATAAATCTAAAACAGACTTTGAAAATAGAAACCGGGTTTGGAGACACAAACATGTGGCTAAAAAAGGATTAAATACTCTGTAAAGGCTTCCAACAAGGCAGATTGCTGTGCTGAGCTGCCAGCCAGCCATGAGCACAAATTGTTCCTTTTCCTTTGGGGTGGAGTTCAGCTGAGGCCAGTCAGATGCTGCCTCATACTGCGTACCAGGAGGTTAACCCGACGAATAATAGAAACCTCAATAGCTAAAAAGGACCCACCTCCATATGCCATCCTTATGGCTCTGACTAAAAATAATCCCAAAAATTGAGAACTTCTCATTAAGCATGTTGAGAAGTCTCAAAAGGGGAGGATGAGGTAGGGGCCTGGCTATGTCCTTAAAGATGACTCTTGGCTAAAAGCCTAGGGACAAGATAGAAGAATAAAGCTTTCTTCACAGGGCCCCCTCTGAGATGAACAAAGCAGGGCCTCTCTCAGCAGTTACCACCATAAGATAGGGCAGCTAAGTCCAGCAAGATGGCATCACCCAGTCCCAAACAGGTGAGGCCCAAGATGGTGCCACCCAGTCCCGGCCATGTGGAGGCTAATACAGGAAATCCAGCTCAGGAGGTGGAAATGAAACCTGACCCGAGCCCCTGTATTGGTACCCCTGCCTGTTATTGGTCCAATCAAAACCTGTCTCTCTGGGGCTGTATAATCTGTATGATTATGTCATTCAGGGCTCAGAAACAGAGCATTGCTCACTGAGCCACCCTGGTGAATAAAGAGACCTTCTTTATCTTACTCTGGCCTCTGTCTCTTGTTCTCCGCAGACCAAGCCTCCTGCAACAAGCTAAGCACAAATAAAAAGTATAAGTATGAATATTATTGCTATTATGATACTATATGCCCACATTGTGCTTAATGGATTTTTTTTTTTTTTTGCTGTTAACTAAGAAAGATAATGAGCTTTCTTATATTCTGTAATTTTCATTCTCTGGAATAAAAATCATTCAGTGGAGCATTTGTCATTATATTACTTCCACCTTTAAGTCTAGAATGATTAAATAGCATAATGCATGTCTATGAAGGCAGTTTGTGTGTGTGTGTGTGTGCGTGCTTGTGGTTGTATTATTTTTCAGAATTTACCCTAATT
This sequence comes from Glis glis, assembly GCA_004027185.1. Taxonomy (NCBI): domain Eukaryota; kingdom Metazoa; phylum Chordata; class Mammalia; order Rodentia; family Gliridae; genus Glis; species Glis glis. Next base: position 171 of record PVJS01030121.1, on the reverse strand, counting down.
ACTAATTGTCTCTAAAATTAATAGGCTTTTTTACCTTCCACTTTTATGCTACGTACACCCAACACCCAAACTATGGCATTCTACAGACCTATAATTTTGTCTCAATACGATGGAATATTTCCTGAAATTTCATCAAAAGCCAAAAGCCTTTTTTTTTTTTTTTTTTTTTTT
>PVJS01030120.1:0-15163 GCA_004027185.1 Glis glis | reverse complement strand
TAGTAGTAAAAATCTATCCCATTTTTCACACATATGCAACCTGCAAACACATGAAGTCAATTTAATGATTCTTTATAGTCAGCTAGTAACCTCTATTTTGTAAAACTATTTCTCAGATAAGTTAGCGAAGAAGAGACTGTGGAGTTGGGTAAAAATAACTGTATGTGAGCCTTTATTGTAATATTTTACTAGCTTTCTATCCTTAGGTGTATGTGGTTTTGTTTGTTTTATCTCTAAGACAGGTGTTATCTCTTCCTTGTTTATTTACTTCAGTAGGGTTGTTATGCACTGAATTGTGTCCCCCACTCCAAATTCATATGTTGAAAGCCTTACCCTAGTGTGACTGTACTTGGAGATACAGTCACTTGTATAAAAACTTGTTTTGTTTTGTTTTTGTGGAAGTAAATGAGGTTAAAGGAAGTCATAGGGTGGGGTCCTAATCCAATAGGATTAGTAGCTTTATAAGAAGAGTGAGAGAGAGGTCTCTCTTTACATACTCCCATATATATGGAAGAGGAGCCATATGAGGACACAGCAAGGAGGCTGTCTGCAAGACAGGAACAGAGCCCTTATCAGGAACCAAACTGGCCAACACTTTGATCTTGGATTCCCAGCTTCGAAAACTGAGAAATAAATTTTGTTTAAATCATCCAGTTCATGGTATTTTATTATGACAGCTCAAGCTGACTAATGGGTGTTCTTCCAATCAAATGCACTCAGGCTAAAAATGCTTTAAATAAATCTCTACCCAAATGTAATGGGCTATTAGTCATGTGAGTCCAACAGAATAAGTAACTTAAAGGAAGAATCACTTTAATATTTCTATAACCCCACAGCACAACTGCATTGTACTGATGTTCTATTGCTGTTTTCTGAGAATTCTTGTACAGATGCAAGGTCCAAGGGAGCCTAGAATCCACCTAAATATAGTAAGAGTATGGTCTAGGTGGTAGAAGCATGCACTTTTGGGACAAAGAAAGCAACTATACATGGAAGCACTTGTCTTTGTTTTTAAAGGCATGTTATATTTCCAGTATGCTTGTACTGTTCTTCTAGAAGTCAATGCTTAAAAAAAAAACTACTAAAATCCACCCCCCACTCCAATGAAATTTTCCTTAGCTGTCTCACTAGTCTCCTGTTCACTTGCTGAGAATGCTTCCCATTGTTCCGTTGTATGAATGCCTGCAATTTAATTATATTTAATAACTGCCTGTTCAAAATTTATTGGTGAGTTACACAATTTTAAAATAGATGAAAAGATTATACAATATTTTGAACTCACCATGGTTTTCTATTAAGGTATGTCAAATATTATACCACTTCATATTTACTGGGTACCAAGAGTCTATTAAACTGTTCCTAAAATCCAAAGGCACAGACTTTGTCTACTGGTACAGAGAGTTCCTCCATATCTGTCTGCCCACTGAAGAGTTTATGCAGAACGTGTCAGGGTGATGAATAATTTCTGAACAAAACAAAACAATTTAATTTCCACATTCAACATGTTATTCTATTATTTCCACTTTAAAAATTTTTCAATCTAAAAGTCTCATGGATGGGGAAAAATCTTATGTTTTAATTTCTTATTCAGAAGGACCAAGGTGATTTGCTACAATTGGGGAAATTAGATACTCTTAAGATTTGAGGAATGACAGTAATTGAAACTTAAAAGATCCCATTTAGGGGTAAAATAGGTGTCATTAATTTATAACCATATTGTCTATATTCCAGGGCATGTTAGAGATATTTTAAGCATTTAAGGGGGGGAGGGTTCTGGGGATTAAACACAGAGGCATTCTACCTCCAAACTATACCCACCCCCCCTTTTTTTTTATTTTGAAACAGGGTCTCACTAAATTTTGAGGCTGGCCTTGAACCTGTGGTCCTCCTGTCTCAGCCTCCCAACTACTATGATTATAGACATGCGACACCACAGCCAGCAAGGAAATTCTTTTTCTTTCCCCAGCCATCTTAAGCAATTTTGAAATCAACTAAAGCAAAGATAAGACAGAAATAATGACAAGATGAATCAGCTTTCTCTTTTTTTTTTTTGCGGTACTGGAGATTGAACGCCCCTGGGGGCGTTCTACCTCCGCACTACACCCCCAGCCCTATTTTTTATACTTTATTTTGAAACCGGGTCTCACGAAGTTGCGGAGGGCCTCACTAAGTAGAGAGAGAGAGAGAGAGAGAGAGAGAGAGAGAGACATGGAGAGAGAGAGAGACAGAGAGAGAGAGAGAGCGAGAGCTGAGGCTGGCCGCGAACCCGGATCCTCCAGTCTCCGCCTCCCAAAGTACTGGGATTACAAGCGTGCGCCACCACGCCCGGCTCAGCTTTCTCAATCTAACCTATCTTGGACTTTCTGTAATATATTAATTGTAACAAATGAGAAATAACTTGCAAATATAACTGCCAAGCAAGTCAGCTTCCTATTGTTCTCTACTGAGAAGCAATTGTTATTTTCACCTAGTTACTATTTCATGTGCAATTCTATTATTCCACCCACTCAAAAAAGTGGCTTTTACATTCTATTACCTTTTCTTCTGTGTAAAGGAACTTTAGATTACCTGCCTATTTCTTGGTTGAAAGATTAGAGCAGATCATATCTCTTGGTAAAAGGAAAAGCAGAACACAAAAATGGTTAGTACCTTACCAAAGGTCAGAGTTCAAGGGAACATAATAGAATATTCTCATTCTGTGGATGTCTAAACTTCTGCATACTGATCTGGTTATTATTCAATACCATGGGCACATAGTCCCAAATTTCTGTGGAGATTCTGGTTTTAGAAATAAGTACCTGACATAAAAGTGAACATTTGCTATGATTCTCCATTATGTGAACTATAACAGGCAAAACTTCTCTATGGTGTTAGGAGCAGAGGAGTGATGCTAACTGGAATAAGTCACAAGGGGCCTTCTGGTTAAATGCGTATGCTCACTGTGAAAGTCTATCAAGCTATATCCACTTAGATTTCTGTACTTCTTTATGTGTATATTATACTTCAACAAAAACTTTTAAAGGGAGTGAATGTGTTAAGACTCTAATAGTTACATTTTTAATAGAAATAAGGAAAGAAACGTTAAAGAAGAGTCTTATAGGAAAGTGTATTCTTTGAAAGGAGGGTAATCTAACAACTTCTGATAAAGGCTGGGGATGATTAACTCAGGGGAAAATTGGATCCCCAGAGCAGTGTATAATGAGCACACATACAAGTAAAAGGTGAATCTAAATGTGGGCGGTGGGGGGTGACCAAGATCCTTTGTTGAGAGGCAGGTGTCTGAGGATGGGGCAACAGCAAATCCTGCCCTCCTCCTCAACCCCCACTACAATTACAAGGAAGGAGCACAAACAAATCAATGTGGATTTTTTTTCTTCCTTTTTAAACAATGATCTCTGCTTGTCCACCATTGTGGTTATAATTAAAAAACTTAATTCTTCTCTATCCAGTAAAGTAACTTACAAGAACCCTGTAATTAGCTTTGATAATTGTTTACTAATCAGGCACCAGCACCTCCAAAACAGATGTTATATTACAAATATTTTGCTCATTGCAGTGAAATATTTTAATAGCTATCTATAAAGGCAAATCCTATCTCAAAGTTCTCCTGTTAATATGACAGTATTTAAATGTTGAGAAAATAAACTGACTTAGTGATTAAACTAAAGGACCAGATCCAAGATTTTTGAGACTGGAGTCTTTGCTATAGAATGGTAATAACTGTTAAGAAAGAGGGAGGGCACAGCCCTTTAGGAAGAAAAAGCAGTGCTTGGCATTTGGTGTAGTCTCTCTTAAAGTCCAACGACACTATACATAATTTGATTCTTTCGAAGTAGATGGGTTCAACTTTTCCTGAGCTATTTCCTAGGAACATTAAGATCTATTCATACCCTGTGCTGTGTTCACAAGCTTAACTAAATAAGGACAAGAAAAACTTCCAAATTTACTTTTTACATGTAGAAAGCAGTGCATTATAGAGAGAGGTTCCTAAGGAATATAATGATAAAATCAAATAATTTATGTGGTTACTTGAAAAAGAATCTCAACCTTTAGAAGTATGGGCCCTTGTGACCTTGTGTTCTATTGGATTTGTCTGACAACAAGAGGTGAAAGAATTCTGTGGCTCCATTGTCTCAACAGTGGGATCTAAGAAAACACTGGCAGGACTCATCAGAGAGGTTTATGAGCCTGCAATTCAAAGAGATTAAAAGGAAAATCTAGGGAGATTCTTTCACACTGAAGAATAACATTAAATAACTATTAGCAGCTTGGTTCAGTAAAGCTTACTAGAGCTCTCGCTGGGTCATTCACAACTTTCTAAAAGAGGAAAGGTTTTTTTCAGCTCCATTTGGGAATCAATAAATATTTCTTACTTCTTACAAGACAATGGAATTCGAGTCTTTTAAAACTTCCTCCTAATGATAGTAAAATTTCTAAAACAACTCTTTGTTTAATGTCTAAATAATTATACTTCTAATCTCAGGAAATTTTCTAACTGTAGCTACAATTAAAACCATAAGTAAAAGCAAAAAATTAGTAACAGTAACAAAAAGTTATAGGGGAGAGAAACAAATTTGCTTATTATGGAAGAGGTATTTAAAAGACTCATTCAATCAAATACTGGCTAAAAGATCAAGTCCATCTGCAGCTCTGTCTATATTATTCATGTGTGGCAATGTCATCTAATTCAAGTGCTCGTTATGTCCCCAAAACGCTCTGATTAACAATTAGTCCACTGTTTTTATTTTTATGCCATTTCAAATGCTTAAAAGTTTATTCCAAACTTAAAGATGTGTGTAAGTTAAAAGCAAACAACAGTGTTTTCTTTTAGGTCTAACTCAGTCTCTTGCTGTCTCAAAACCATGTAATTTAATCTTAAACAGTCACTTCATTCTTAAAAATAATTTCACTAAACACAAGTAAATTTTTCATATAGGAAGTAACTTGGAGTCAATTTCCTTGTCTTTATCATGCCTCTGATAAGAAACAGAGAATCAGGCAACATTTAATTTGAGAATTACTTATTAAATCATAAAGCCCTATAATCCTTTCCCAGATGAAATTAAAGTCACAATTACAAGGCTTTCCACACTGAAGAAAAATTACAAACTTGGAGATTAATTGTGAACTTCAAGAACTGTAGAACTTTTATAAACTAGATGTAAACTCAGTGCTCAAGAAAGGTACCAAATGAAACCCAGGAACCAAATTCTTTCTGTTTCACTATAGAACAGATAGAACAGCAGATGTAGGCCTAGACTCTTATTCTAATCCTCAAAAATGTGTCATCCCTGACTACTTGGAACTAAAATAGTAGATTGTGTACATGACCCACACAAAACTTGGAAGCCTAGTACACTGATTAAGAGGCAGAGAAAATGGCTTTGAATTGTCCCCTATCAATTACTAGCTATGTGACCTTAGTCAAATTACTTAACCTGTCTGAGCTTTTAACCCTTTCTCTGGAAATAGCTATTAAGACTTTCCTCACAAGGATGTTTAAACAATGTTTAAAAGACAATTACCAAAGTTCTAGTGGTCAATAAATGACAGTTATTTTAACTATTATTATCCTCATAATGTTTGCATTGAACTGCCTATACTAGACCATAAGAAAATGACTAAAACCCAGTCCATTACTAGCCTTGGAGAAAAGCCTCGGGTTTCACTGTGTGGGAAGGCAGCAGCTCTTGACCTTGTCTGGATTTGTAACAGTGTTATGACGGTTGATGTCCTTTGCTATCATCAGCTGCCTTAAAACTGACCCCTTGTTATCAAAGCCACAGTCTATATAACTTTTTTAGTACCTAAAAAGTATCAAACACAGAACCAAAAGACAGGAACCGCGGGAATTTTTTTTTTTTTGGTGGTACTGGGGATTGAACCCAGGGACATTCTACCTCCAAACTAGGCCCCCAGCCCTATTTTTTATTCTTTATTTTGAAACAGGGTCTCACTAAGTTGTGGAGGGCCTAATTAAGCAGCTGAGGCTGGCTGCAAACCCGGATCCTCCTGTCTCAGCCTCCCAAGTACTGGGATTATAAGTGTGCGCCACCATGCCCGGCCAGGGAAATTTTTAAAAAAATAATTTTGTGGGTTAAATTCAGAGGGTACAAATAATGATGGATTAAAATATCAGGGAAGGCTCTGGAGTGAGGTAGGGGTGGGGTGGAGATGGGAAGGCTTGAGGTATACCTTGAACAGAGAAAATGACATGAAGAATAAGAATAGGAAGGTGTTCGGAGTGATGAAAACAGTATAAGCAGACCTTGGAGCTCCTAAATGGACCAGAGATGACTCACCTTACGCAAGATCAACCAAAACCTGAAGGCCTGGGAGACGCAGCAGCAGAGATGGAAGGGCCGTCAGCAGCTGTGGAAAGCTTCAGGGCATGTGTTATGATCTGGGAATGGCTTACTGTGGCAGCTGTGAGAATAAAATGGCTAAGGGAAAAAAATGTGCTGAAAAAGTAGAAATGCCAATGACTTTTCTGATTCACTGGCTGTAAATAGAGCAAAGCAGAGGTAACCAGAGTGTAATAGAAGCCGAGGTTTCAAGTCGGCAGGAAAAATAAGGAGAAAGGTGACCCAGTCTTGGTTTTGGGTCCACAGACTTCAAATGGGTCATGTACCGAAGTAGAAATTGGGAGAGAAGTTAAAGTTGGCAGCAAAAACCTTGAAATCCTGTATTTCTTGACTATTAAATCAGATCCCCAAATTGTGTTCAGGTACACAATTTCAATTATAATCTTGCCTAGAGATTTCTACAGTTGTACTTGAAACTAGCCAAATTTTTATTCAAAATTGATGAAAAATGATTGTCAATTACCCTTTCGTTGCAAAAACAGTTATTTGCATTTGAGTAAAAGTAAAATAATGTGAGTAGTCACCTTCTTTTGACAAATAAGATGAGGCAGGGGATCCATACAGAAAGTTTTATCTATACTCTCTTCTCCCTCTCAAGATAATGCCAGTCCCCAACTGTCTAGATGAATTTTCTGCATCATTTCACATACTTACTTTTCCCAGAAACACTCACCAAAAAAACACACCCCCTGATGCTTATCTTCAAGTTTTTACCTGAAGCAAATTTTTACAGCCAATTTTGAAATTCCTAAAATCAAATGGAATACTAATATGACCATAAATGGAAACCCTAATCTGACTAATTCAAGTATTTTGTAAGGGTCAGCTTTAGGACATAATTTACACAATTATCTACTGGCCTTAAGACATTACTCCTAACAGTTAACCTAAATCCATATTATCTACATTTAAAAGTATGTTATTTCCCCTTCTTATGGAGTTCATCTAACATTAACATCCTTTCCAGGAAGAATTCTAATTTTGAGCTTAAGGAATTTATGTGTTGATTTAGTTGTCATATAAATGTTGGTGGGGTTTTAAGATACATTTCTCATGTGATCCAAGATTTATTTCCTAATCTTCCATTCTCAAACTTTTATCCTAATAAAGGGATGAAGTGAATTGTATAATACAACATCAGAAATGACCTACCTTACCTAGCGAAGGAGAGTGGCTGATTAAATTTGAGCAAAGACACACTCCCTTTAAAATAGTCAAATCCCTCTCTGAGTCGAAGTGCTTTTTGGGTATCTAATACAGCACAAGATCAGGCAATGATCCCACAGACAATCCACTTATTTTTAAGCATTATTTAATCTAATTAATTGCATTTAGAGATTTTTTTCACTCTATAGAGCCACTGAGGTCTGTATGACTATCATTACAAAGCTACTGAATCATGATCCCTATTATTTTCCCAGGCCATACTTCTGGTGTGTGCTTTCTCATATTTTAATGTGCTTAAAATATGAGAAAACTCCCCACTAGATTTATAAAGGCACCAAAATCTACTCTACAGATACTATTCATGTGAACATTTTATAAATCCTGAAAGGGTTTTCCAAAGTGCTCATCTGGTTGAAACACAAAGTCTAGTCTTGAATAACTATATACTTGTCAGGGGAACGCTGGAAGCAGCCTCTGGAAACATCCTTAGAAACAATAAGGTAAATATGCCAACTGGAACTAATTGATTAAATTCACTAGTTAACACTGCTTTCAAAATGTATAATCTCTGGGAACTGAATGTTACTCATCCTTTCCTTAGATTTGATTTTCTTTGGCCTGGCAAACACTGCCCTAAAATGTCAACTAAGAATATAGAAGTAGAAGTGAGGGAGGAAAAAAAATACACATATTTTACTTTATCTGCCCTAGACTATTACTTTTTTTTCACTAGAAATAATCCATTTGATCACTTCTTTTGAGAAATAAAGAAATATGGATGTCCACAGTTCCTTTAAATTATCTTCTAGATAATTATATGGCTATAGGCAATATTGATGAAGCTTGCCATACAACAGAGCACCAACTCTGAGTTGTGAAATATGAAAAAGCATTCAACATCAGCCAATAAGACATCTCCTCCGTCCTTCCCAACTATTACAGAGCTCGAATGTATTTTATACTGCAAGTTAATGACGGGCAGGAAACAAACATATTTAAAGCACATCCTATGAAAAGAAAGTTTTACAATGAACTATCACCACATGTAAAAAGAGTTCTGTATAACAAAGCTTTTTCCATGTCCCCAGGGGGTGACCCAGAAAAAAAGAGTGCTTTGACCTGGTTATAACAATTCTCTCTCTCTCAGTAACCTATCCTGGTCTTTAACAAATTATCACTCTCAAAGGTTTCCCTCTATCAAATTAAAATCCTCACTGATAGACCGTTCAAGTTCATTTCCTTTTTTTTTTCCCCTGAGGAACTATTTATTGGAGATGGGTAAGAAGAAAAAACCAATATTGGTATTCAAAAGAATATAAAAGTAGGTTATTAAGAGATTTTTTAAAAATAGCCCTGATATGGGAGACTTACAAAACTGCAAGTTATATATATTCAGATAAGAGACACTTGTCTCAACAGTAAACCAATCTTCATTTAAAATTGAAACAAAGCACTCAATATTTGAAGCCTCTAGTAAAGAAGGATATATTTAATACTTAGATCTGAGGTATTAAAATGTCCCAAAAAGTTGCATTTCTATTGTCTTTCTAGAATGGCTCAATTTAATAATCTATCCACCTGAAAAACTTGCAAAGCAAAGTGACGTTATATAAATTCCAGAATATTTATCTGAATCGTGAATCAGGCCCACCCCTCTAAATGGTTTGTCTAAACTTCATTGTGATCTCATCAATGACCTACAAGAGTGCCCTGCGATACAGAAGGCCATGAATGCTTCCATTAAAAGTTTAACTCAAAGCCGAAAAGAAATCCACAATCCTAAGAACTGCTCTGAATGTGTTATTTGTACTCTAACATCTCTGAAACCTTCCTTTATGCAATTCTACACTCAGTTTAAATCCAGTTTGCTAATTCTTTCCATTACTAGTCCCTTCTCTATACCCCAGCAAGAAAGGCTATTTTATGATTCTTGATCTCTCTCTACCCTTTTTCTTTGGACAGCAGACCTCTAGTCAAATTCACTGATAGGTTCTTTATAGTAGACAGGTTGTGAAGTGGCAAAAATGCAGAGTGGCACTGAAAATACATACTCTATACTCTTCAGGGTACAGCTTTGTGTGAATTATCATTATCATAAGCAAACTGGCACCATACATGGTAAAGACTAGTACAGATGTGCAAAAACACCATCATCTCCAGTAGAGCTCAGTGGCTTTCCAAAACAGATCACTCCTCAGATATAGCAAACTCATGTGTATTAGTTTCAATACTTTCATAGAAATTATATCATTTGAACCCAGATTAAAAGGATATATCTAAGTCAGTACGGTGGTGCATGCCTTTAATCCCAGTACTTGGGAGGCTGAGACAGGAGGATTGCAGGTTTGAGACCAGCCTCAGCAACTTAGCGAGGCCCTCGGCAAGTTAATGAGATCCTATTTCAAAGTAAAAAAATAAAATGGTCTGGGGTGTAGCTCAAAGGCAGAACACCTCTGGGTTCAATCCCCAATACAAAAAAAAAAAAAAACCAAGATATAACTATGGATAGAGCACATTCTCAAATGAAGCCACCTCTACATTCTTTTGCCAAAAATAAACACATTCACTAAAGAGATATATACACCAAACAGAAGACCCATTATTCAAGCCATATTTGAAAATCAATGCAAATTCTTTAAAAGGCACATTCATCAGCTTATTAATATTTTTAAAAAGCCCCCAAGTCTTCCAAAAAGTAGAAGGGCCTTAGAACTGATTAGTGCCATGAATAAATCATTATTAAAACAAATACTCCAGTATATAAACCAGTAGCTCACCAAGTCTTTTCCACAAAGGCATTACACACTAAAAGAAGCACTTAATTTTATTGGTACAACTTCCTCTGAAAATAAGTATGGATGTTCTACAAATATCCTATAATGCTGTGTTCAGAAGTAAAGCCTTGCCTCTCAAATCAAATTTTCATAACCTTAGTAGCAGGAGTCTTAAAATCGTTTTGTGAGGTTTGATGGTGTGCCAGTGTAGGGAATGAGAGGGGACTCAATAATGAACTGCAGAGATGGTGAGCTTTTATCAACACATCCCAGCCAATGCTGAGCCTGATGTGCTATTGGACAGAGCAATTGAGTGTTTTCCCCACAGGCTGTAACTGATTATTGACTCCCCCCGCATTAGCATGTAGGGTGCATATTGAAGGTCCAAATAGAAGGCTGAGGGACTCCTGTCCCAAGGCTAGTGCTGAAAGACAGCCTATCACTTCGTGTAAATGCAGTCCATGTGTGACAAACCTGACCTACATTTCTCCCTTTCTTTCTCACAACAGCCTGTCACTGTTTTAAGAAGCTATTTTCAAAAAGCATAAAAGAAATGACTTTTAAAATTGCTTAAGCAACATGCATTCCTAAAGTATCATTTATAACAATTTCGGAAGGAATAGTTTATCCTGGAGGTAATCATGAAACCTAGCCTAAAATGGTCTCAAAGACAGCAGAATGCTTTATGTTATCCTACATAGGGTCTTCTTTTTAATACAGCATATGGTCTGTAAAAAATTACTACAATTAAAATTTTAATCTATAACATAATACATATAAAACATATTAGGAATGTACAATTAAACATTTTTTAGTAGTTACAAAAACTAGCTTCCATAGCTTTACAAGAAGCCACATTCTAGTAGTTTCATAAACTTCTCAGTGGACACACAATAATAGCTACCAAGAATAGGGCATAATTAAAACAATGATGGAGTGGAGGAATAAAGGTGGCAATAACTTGGTGCAAATGCTGGAAAATGCTCCCCAGGAAAGGCTACAGACTGTGCTTCAGAGAGCTGCCCATGGGCTGTGGCTCCTCACCACAAGTACCTACCATGGCGCTGCAGGTCATACTCTCTTTTTGTCTCTTCATTCCCTAGAATTTTCCATGCCTGATCAATTTCGATGAACTTCTGTCTATATTCCTCCACTGTTCCTGCTGGCACATCTGTACTTTGTTTATCTGGATGATACTGCCAATCAAAAATAAGGGAGGTGATGAGTAGTGAGAGTCGACTGGGGACAGGTTAAAAAATTATAAATGTGGGCTTTAGTTAAGAAAGAAGGCAGAGTGAAGATGAAAACTAACGAGAGGCAATGAGACGACAGTGTTGGGCACAGGAGACAACTGCCAGGTTAATTAGACCATTGGAGTAGCTATAAATCCACCAGTGACATGATCTGTCACAACGTGCAAAGACAGCATTTTCTGGATAATTTGCTCATGGAATCATTGGTCTCATGGACAATTTACCTAGAGAGGATGACTAACACAAACAGAAATAGGTACGTGCAGATGAGCAGGACCTGAAAAAGGGAAGGCACAAACTCTGCCGAATGTAAAACTTTACTTATATAATATGCTTGGCTGTAGATACCACTACAAAATGGACTACTACGTTTTTCTTATGAAACTAGATTATACAATCATAATTTAAAATAAAAAGTATCTAATTATAAGAGTAAAACACCTTTCATACTCCTCAGTCTTGAAGATTTTCAAGCTACAAATTCTCAAATTTCTATAGAAAAAAAATTTGGTTATCCTGGGCCAGATTTGTAAGAAACAACTTTAAAGAACTCAATAAAGTATTTGAATGTAAATTAATTCATTAAAGAATCTTTCTCCTTTAATTTTCTAACTCTAAGACGTTCTTAACAATGTTTTCAATATGCAGTAATTTCTTCATACTATTTGGTCACAACCAGAAAGTTGTGCACCAACTCAACTGGTTCTCAAATGCTAATATGTGGTATACTGGGTAACTCACTTGTACTATTCCCTCCCTTCCTTTTCTTTTCTCTACTATTCTCCCTTCTCTTTTTATCTAACAGCACTTCTAAATCAATATGTCATTTGCTTTTCTGCAATCTCTCAGCAAGCAAAGGGAGGAAACATTATCTAAATTTAGAGGCACTTCACTTAAAATAATCTGAAGGTAATAGTAGCAACATTCTCAGATATGTACTTTTTTCACTCTCAAGTAAATAAGGCACCACTTGATATATTATTGATATAGTATTTACCCAGAATTTTGAAACAGTAATTACTCTAAAAGTTTTATCAAGTATATTACACAACATATTTTAAATTCAAAAGTAAACTTGGAAATTTTCTTTGCAGAACAGTTTTTCACTCTCTTTATTTCTCAGTATTTTTTCATTTTTACATTGAAATAGGCAAATACCCCTATTCACATTTCATGACATGTCAATGTGGTTGGTTCACATACTCAGCAGTCAGTAGTGCAGTCATACAATTCTTTCACTGACTGCTTTACAGACATCAAAAGAGCACAAAAATTTATAAGTACTATGTCATTTTTTATCCAAGTCGCTAAGGCCAGAGTCACTTAGTAAGTTGGGGTAACAGGAATCTAAATGACTTTATTCTCAATCCTGGATTCAGAAAGTATTTAAGTTTTCATTTTATATCGTGGACTATTGCCTTTAACAGTGGATTCATTTTTATGGCGAACTTCACACTGATGATCCTCACTAGCAGAGCAAAAGCTATTCTGATTATGTGGTCACATACAAGAACTAGTAAACATCACACAGGCTGGGAGAAAGATTGTAGGGCAAAAGAGAACTAGGCTCTAGCAAATTTCCTCTCTCCCCATGCTAAACACATCAGTTATCAACATTTAAGTATTTAAACTAATTAATATAATGACTAAAGAAAAGGAAACTAAGGCTTTATTGTTTCATCTTTGTTGGCTATGACTTATCAAATGATGCTCATAAAAGTTATTTGCATATGAAGGTTCTGGCAATCCCAAAAGTTGGGATATTCAAGCAATATCCCAAAGCCAAAATAGAGTTGGCTGCATTAAAGTTCTCTAGCTGACCCATTCCTCTAACACTATGCAAAGATGATTTTTATAATAAGCTTACTATGATTCAATATTATTATATGAAACATACTCAAATATGCCACCAATATACACATAAGATACATTTACATATGGAAACTCTTTTTTTTTTTTTTTTACAGTACCAGGGATTGAACCCAGGGACTTTCTACCTCTGAGCTACGCCACCGGCCCTATTTTTTATCCTTTATTTTGAAACCAGGTCTCACGAAGTTGCGGAGGGCCTCACTAAGTAGCTGAGGCTGGCCGCAACCTGGATCCTCTGGTATCCGCCTCCCAAGTACTAGGATTACAAGTGTGCGCCACCACACCTGGCTTGGAAACTCTTAATATATCACAATTATTAAGTAAGGCCCTAGAGAAATCATTCTAAACTAACTCTAGAAGTATAGCTTTAAAAATAGGTAACTTCTAATAGGCCACTGTAGAAAATCTAATTGATTGTCCTGATCATACACCAACCTGACCAAGAAAGCCCTACAAAATTGGGAATAAGTTCTTGGCTGCCCCAAACCAAAATCCATCAATCACTAAATTTTACTAAGAGTCGCATATCAGTTCTATCACAGTCAAAAGACAATTCAATCACTTTCCCTAATTTGGTATTCTCCTGATTACTATTAAATAGGTCACCTTCTGAGGCTTTAAGCCTATTCTGTTATGTTACTACAATTATCATTCTATAACATCCATATAATAGATACATTCCAATTAAAAATGCCAATTATAGCATGAAAATAAGTATGTCATTTGGCATGCTAAAACCTCAGTGCAATCTGTCTTGACAGCAAGTTCCAGAACAAAATGATGGTCTAAAAAGGAATAATAAAGTCTGTGGTAGGCTGATAATGGTCCCCAAAGAATCAAATGCAGGAACCACGGTTGGTTCCTGCAAAGGTTGCTTTATTTAGGAAAAAAAAAAAAAAGGAACCTGAACAGAGTGGGATGAGGAGGGACGTGCACCAAGAGCTGTGAAATATGTTTATATCACACTGAATGTCACTATGATGTTTAATTGCAATGCACTAATGGAAGTATTTAAAAAAGAAAAAAGGAATCTGCACATATAATTAAGTTATAGATGCAATCAGAGTGTTCTTATAAGAAAGAGGCAGAGGGGATATAACAGAGGAGAAGGTGGTGTGAAGACAGTGCTGGCCTCAAGAGGAGATGGATGCAGTCACAACCAAAGAAGGCCTGCAGCCACCAGAAGACAGAAGGGACGAGAGATGGACCCTCCTCCAGAGCTTCCAATACCTTCAGCTCGGTCCAATTATATTGACTTTATACTTTTGCTCTACAGAACTGTAAAATAATAAATTTCTGTTGTTTTAAACCACCGGGTTTTAAAATCAGAAGCCAGGCATGGTGGCACACACTTGTAATCCCTACTTGGAAGGTTGAGACAGAAGGATCGCAGGTTGGAGGACAGCCTTGGCAATTAAGTGAGGCCCTCCACAACGTAATGAAGCCCTGTTTCAAAATAAAAAATAAAATAGGGCTGGGGGTGTAGCTCATTGGTAGAATGTCCCTGGGTTCAATCCCCAGCACCAAAAAAAAATTTTTAAACGTTTTTAAAAATCTGAAATGATTTTCTGTTGCCAATGGGAAAACAAGTCCCTAATCCTAGGTTTTGAGACTTTCCAATCTCAGAGGGTATGTTTATCTTTTCCTACTATTTCTTTCTTTTGTTTTCAGTACTGGGGATTGAACCCAGGGGCATTCTACCAATGAGCTACACCCCCAGCCCTGTTTTTTT
>PVJS01030119.1:0-24301 GCA_004027185.1 Glis glis | reverse complement strand
CACACACTGCTTCTTTAAAGTGACATCTTTCAGATACTTGGTGGCTTTTCGGATATGCATACCCTTGATGGCCTGGGCAGTTTCACGGGTGTTCTTAAAATGAACACGTAGATTTGAACCTCTTGATTTGCATGATTTTGTGGGGTTTTCTGGGTCAAGAGAGTAGCGAACCATTTTCACAGATCACCTCAGGCCGCTTACAGGAAGAGCCACACTCATAATTTTTAATCAGAGGGGGGATCTAGCCTTCTGTTTGTCCCCGATCTACTCTGTCATATTGGCTTCTATACATATTTGAGTTGTTGGCAATTTGGTAGAAAGTGTGTGTGGGGGGGTACTGGGGCTTGAACCCAGGGTCATTCTGCCTCTGAGCTACACCCGCAACCCTATTTTATTTTTATTTTTAGACAGGGTCTCACTAGATTGATGAGAGTCTCACTACTTGTCGAGGCTGTCCTCCAATCTGTGATCTTCCTGTCTCAGTCTCCCAAGTACTGGGATTACAAGCATGTGCCACCACACCTGGCTTTTTTTGTTTTGTTGGTACTGGGGCTTGAACCCAGGGGCATTTTACCTCTGCAGTATACCCCCAGCTCTGTTTATTTTTATTTTGAAACAGGGTCTCACTAAGTTGCTGAGGTTGATCTCAAACCTGTGATGCTCCTGTCTCAGCCTCCCAAGTACTGGCATTACAGTACTTGCATTACATTACATTACATTACATTACATGCGCCAGCATGCCCGACAGAAATTGCTTTAATTCTGCAGTGCGTGTAAATCTCACAGTGACGCAGAACTCGATCTTTCTCATAAGCTCTGTCCATGCTATAAACACTTTGGAGAACGAATGATTCCAGGACTGTGCCAGGCTTCCTGCATTGAATCAGGATGTGTACGCTGGGAGGAGAGGCCTGTATTCTTTTCCCTAGGTCTCTGGGGAATTCAGAGGCAGAACCTTGAGAATCCTGTGCAGCTTTTCCTATCCCAGGTGAGGACACAGAAAGCTTTGTCCTCAGGTGGTCAGGCTGAGAGCTGCCTCTTGACCTTTGGTCTTCCACCAGACTTACGGGAAGGTTCATTCCATTATGTGTGTGCGTGTGTTACTGGGAATTGAACCCATAGGCATTCTATCTCTGAGCTATACTCCTAGCACTTTTTATATTTTGTTTTGAAACAAGGTCTTGCTAGGTTGCTGAGAGTCTTGCTATGTTGCTGAGGCTGGCCTTGAACCTGTAATCCTTCAGTCTCAGCCTTCCAAATATTGGGATTATAGGTGTGCCTGGCTCCATTTATCGTGTGTGTGTGTGTGTGTGTGTGTGTGTGTGTGTGTGTGGTACTGGCGATTGAGCTCAGGGACATTCTACCTCCAAGCTATACTCCTAGCCCTGTTTTATTTTTATTTGGAAACAGGGTCTTGCTAAGTTGATGAGAGTCTCACTACTTGCTGAGACTGTCCTCGAACCTGCGATCCTCCTGTCTCAGCCTCCCAAATACTGGGATTACAGGCGTATGCCATCACGCCTAGCTAAAAATTTATTTTTAAACTGGAGGACAAGAGGAGGATGCCCACAACTAGTAGTATTACTTAATGTAGTTTTGGAGTTTCAATCCAATAAAGTAAGAAAACGAGGCCCAAGACTCATGAGAAAGAAGAGATGAAATTGCCGTTTTATGTGTTGATATGACTATCTACATAGAAAAGCAAAGAGAATTGTACCAAAGCCACTGGAAATAATAAAGAGTTAAGCATGGTTACCTGACACAAGGTCAAGCCCCCAAATTGTTAGTATTTTTTCTATTTGGCAATGACCAAGCAGAAAACATAAAAATTAAAAGATATATTTACCATAGCCCAGCCCCATTTATCATTTTAATGCATGTTTCCCCCACTCTTTGTGCTTCCTTGTGATTTCAGCCCCAGGGCTATTGTAGAGAGCCTGTACCCGGGAGGAGAGACAGTCCTCCGGGGCATGGAGGGACACAGGTGCCACTCACTTTGGGTCATGCAAATCCTGCCCCCACTCAGGGCCCAGTAGTTAAATTCTGTGAAAACAAGCCCACACCTACACACCAGCACAGGAAGCTGGGCCAGCCCCTCCCTCCCTCCCTCCCTCCCCCTGTCCCGACAGTGGCCTTCCAACTGCACAACCACAGATAAGCCACAGGCCATGATCAGTGGGAACTTACAGAGACCAGTGAGGTCGCCCTGGCTGGTGGCGAAGAGCCCAGGCTGCAGAGATGAACCACTGGGCCTACACTCCAGCTCCCACTTAACTCTCTCTGCCCCTGGGGCAGATCTCCTCCTCTGTAAGTTAGTGATGACACTACTGTGCACTTCATGGGCCACTGTGAGGACTGCATGGGTGAACACAGTAGTCCTCCCTTGTGGGGGGAGGATGCATTCCAAGACATCCAGTGGATGCCTGAAATCCCAGATAGTACTGAACCCTATATATACTACAGTTTCTGCTTTACATATGATCATATGATATACTTTTTTTTTGTGGCACTAGGGATTGAACCCAGGGGCGTTCTACCTCCGAGCTACACCCCCAGCCCTAGTTTTTATTCTTTATTTTGAAACAGGGTCTCATTAAGTTGCGGAAGGCCTCACTAAGCAGCTGAGGCTGGCCATGGACCTTCAATCCTCTGGTCTCAGCCTCCCAAGTACTGGGATTACAAGTATGTGCCACCACGCCCGGCTCCCTATGATATACTTTTATGGAAACACTTTGCAGTTTCTTTTTGGTATATCCAAATTGCCAGCATCACTATGATTGTGCTTTGGGGGCCACTATTAACTAAAGGAAGGGTTACTTGAATCGGAGCACTGTGATACTGTGACAGTTGACCTGATAACCAAGATAGCTGCTAAGTGACTAATGGGCCAGTAACATATACAGAGTGGATACGCTGGACAAAGGGATGTTTCACAAATTATTTCTGGAATTTTCTTTTTTTTAAATTTGCGGTACTGGGGATTGAACCCAGAGGCACTCTACCTCCGAGCTATACCCCCAACCCTATTTTTTATTCTTTATTTTGAAACAGGGTCTCACTAAGTTGTGGAGGGCCTCACTAAGTAGCCGAGGCTGGCCGCGAACCTGGCCTGGAATTTTCTATTTAATATTTTTGGGCCACTGTACTGTATTTGTAAAGAGCCTAGAACAGCCCTGACATTTAGTGAGGACTAGATAAGTGCTAAGGTGAGTGTTTTGGTAAACATGTTTCAAAGCACTTTCCAAGCTGGGTGTGGTGGGAGCACATCTGTAATCCCAGTACTTGGGAGGCTGAGACAGAAGGATCACAGGTTCAAGGCCAGCCTCAGCAATTTAGCAAGATCCTCAGCAACTTAGTGAGACCTTGTCTCAAAATAAAAAAATGAAATGGGGCTGGAGGTGTTGCTCAGACAGAATGCTCCTGGGTTTTGCCTCTACTACCAAAAGAAAAAAAAAGCACTTTCCACTTGCCTTGGTAATGGGCTCTCATGCCTCTTAGAGATGACACCCTGCCAACACACATCCTGCTTTGAAGTGCAACTTTCTTTATTGGGTCCCTTGCACTTCTACCTTCTAGACCCGTCTGAACAAGGGACTGGTCTTCCCCTAGTGAGACAAAATAGTTTTCTTTGAGGACCCCCCTGGTACTGGGGATTGAACCCAGAGGCATTCTACCTCCAAGCTACACCTCCAGCACTATTTTATTTTTATTTTGAAACAGGGTGTCACTAAGTTGATGAGAGTCTCACTACTTGCTGAGGCTGTCCTCGAACCTGCGATCCTCCCGTCTCAGCCTCCCAAGTACTGGGATTACAGGTGTGCACCACCATGTCCGGCTTCTTTTATTTTATTTTGAAACAGCTGGCCTTGAACTTGCAATCCTCCTGCTTCAGTCTCTCGAGAAGCTGGGATTACAGGTGTATGCCACTGAGCCTAGCTCTTTAAGGACATTTACTATGTCCATGGTCCTATGTATAGGACACCTATAAAAACTCGAATTGAACAACTTTATTTATTTATTTATTGCAGTACTGGGGAATGAACCCAGGGGCATTCTACCTCTGAGCTACACCCCCAGCCCTATTTTCCATTCTTTATTTGGAAACAGGGTCTCACTAATTTGCGGAGGTCCTCACTAAGTAGCTGAGGCTGGCCATGAACCTGTGATCCTCCTGTCTCAGCCTCCCAAGTACTGGGATTACAAGTGTGCACCACCACGCCCGGCTGAGCAACTTTATAGGTGTCCTATAAAATTTTGTAGGTTTTTATGTGTGTCCTGTGTCAAGATGGTGGGACATCATGGGTTAAGCCTTTATGTCAGATCACGTCCACCCTTTTCTGCTGTCAACATGTATCAAGACCTCCCTAGCCTAGTGAGAAACTTGAACTCCATTGCATCCTTCTCCTGGAAGGCCTCCATGTCTGCACCTCTGGGCCCCAAGATGACAAGAGCGGGGGATAAAGCTCAGGTAGTCTGTGCACTGGTCCCTGGGCAAAGTCCTCACAGCCGCAGAGAAAAGAACCGAGCTCGGGTTCCACCTCCACAGTTAGAGAATTAATGTTTAATCAGACCAGCCCATCATCAGCGATCACATCTGACCGAGGACAACTGTCACCAGGAAACGGAAATCCTAAATTGTACCAGCTTTCTACAATCTAATTACTTTAAAAACAATAATCAGCCAGAGCCGGGCGTGGCAACACACACTTGTAATCCCAGTACTTGGGAGGCTGAGACAGGAGGATCACAGGTTTGAGGCCAGCCTCAACAACTTAGTGAGGCCCTATTTCAAAAAACAAAAAGGTCTGAGGGTTATAGCTCAGAAGGTGTAGCTCAGAGGTAGAATGCCTCTGAGTTCAATCCCTGGTACAAAAAAAAAAAAAAAAAAAAACCAAAAAACTGCAGTAAAACAAACCAAAACCAAACCAACCAAAAAACTCACTACTGTGAATTTTATACTAATCGTTTTCCCTTGCTTCTCTTTACAGCTTAAGCATATGTGATATGCCCTGAATATAATTGAATTTTTTGTATGCTTTTGAACCTTTTATGATTTTTTTTTGGTACTAGGGATTGAATTCAGGGGCATTCTACCTCTGAGCTATACCCCCAGCCCTATTTTATGTTTTATTTTGAAACAGGGTCTCACTAAATTGCTGAAGCTGGCCTCAAACCTGCAATCCTCCTGTGTCAGCCTCCCAAGTACTAGGATTACAGGCATGCCCCACCATGTCCGGCCAAACCTTTTATAAATGAAGTCACGCTGCACGTGCTTGGTGTCTCCGGCTTTGCACGCGCGGCGTGTGGCTTTTGGTTCATCAGGGTGGCGCTTGCGCAGCAGTGTGCTCACTGTTGTCCAGCGTCCCGTCCTGCCCTGTGCTGTTATCTCACTGTTTGTTCACTCTTCTGTTGGCATTTTAATTATTTCTTTTGTTATTTTGCTAAAATTACAAATGATGCTGCAATCCTATAGATATCACCTGCTGCCCTTTTCTAAAGTGTAATAACTTTTTTTTTGTACTGGAGATTGAACCCAGGGCCACTCTGCCTCTAAGCTACAGTCCCAACTTTTTATGTTTTACTTTGTTTTTTGTTATTTGTGTGTGTATGTGTGTGTGTGTGTGTGTGTGTGTGTGTGTGTATGTGTGTGTGTGGCACTGGGGATTGAACCCAGAGGCATTCTACCTCCAAGTTACACCGCAGCCCTATTTTATTTTTATTTTGAAACAGGGTTCGCTAGGTTGCTGAGAGTCTCACTACTTGCTGAAGCTGTCCTCGAACCTACGATCCTCCTGTCTCAGCCTCCCAAGTACTGGGATTACAGGTGTGTGTCTCCACGCCCGGCTTATTTTTTACTTTGAAACAAGGTCTTGCTCAGTTTCCAAGGCTGACCTCGAACCCGTGATCCTCCTGTCTCAGCCTCCCAAGTACTGAGATTATATGCATGTGCTCCCATGCCCGGCTAAAAGTGTAATAACCCTAATAGTTACAAAGACTGTGGAATCTACCAAGTGAGTTTGTTGTACGTTTATTCACGTGGGTGTCACCTCTCTGGGTAACGGTTCTTCTCCCAGCAGGGAAGAAAACTGGAAAGAGTGTTGCCCTCACCCTAACAAAAAGATTTCTCTTAGAACACTGGGTAAACTATGTCATACCTTTCTTAGGTCCTTCACAGGGCAGGTACTGCAGGGCAATCAAGTTGTTGCAATTTCATGGAGGGAAAAGTCCTACGCAATAGAAACTGGAAGCTGGGTGTAGTGGCACATGCCTGTAATCCCAGTACTTGAGAGGCTGAGATAGGAGGATAGTAGGTTTGAGGCCAGCCTCCGCAACTTGGTGAGACCCTCAGCAATTTAGTGAGATCCTGTTTCAATAAATAAATAAGTAAGTAAATAAAATAGGGCTGGGAGTGTAGCTCAGAGGTAGAATGACCCTGGGTTCAATCTCCTGTACAAATAAATAAATAAATAAATAAAGTCAGGCATGGTGGAACACCCTGTAATCCCAATACTTGGGAGGCTGAAACAGGAGGATCACAGGTTTGAGGCCAGCCTCAGAAACTTAGTGAGGCCCTCAACAACCTAGCAAGACCCTGTTTCCAAATAAAACATAAAATAGGGCTGGGAGTGTAGCTTGGAGGTAAAATGCCCCTGGGTTCAATTCTTAGCACCATAAAATCATCATCATCATCATAATAAATAAATAAAAGCCAGATGCAGAAACTGTTCCCTGCAGCAGGGAGCAGGCAGCAGGGCCAGTAGCCATCACATGTGCAGGTAAGGAGTCAGCTAACATTTTAGTAAGTTGCTGAATCTGAGTATGGGCTCGCACAGCGTACGGAACTCTGAGCTCCGTGCGCTCCCTCACCTCACTCTTTACCCAGGGCGCAGGTCCCTCACAGGCTGTCTTCCAGGGCCTCCGCAGAGGCTCACGGGAAACCGCGGGGCGGGGCAGGAGGCCGGAGGGAGGTCCTCGGTGCTGCAGCCCACGAGAGGTCCGGCTGAAACCTTCCTTTCCAGGATGCACATAAAGATTGAGCCGGGTGCCATGGTGCAGGTGTCTGATCACAAGACTTAGGAGGCTGAGACAGGAGGATCGCAGGTTGGAGGCCAGCCTCAGCAGTTTAGTGAGACCCTGTTTTAAAGTAAAACATTTCATTCATTCATTCATTCATTCATTCATTCATTGGTACTAGGGATTGAACCCAGGGGCACTCTACCTCCAAGCTACACCTCCAGCCCTATTTTATGTTTTATTTTGTTTTGTTTTTCTGCAGTATTGGGGACTGAACCCAGGGTCATTCTACCTCGGAGCTCCACCCCCAACCCTATTTTTTATTCTTTATTTTGAAACAGGCTCTCACTAAGTTGCTGAGGGCTTCATTAAGTAGCTGGGACGGGCCACGAACCTGCGATCCTCCTGTCTCAGCCTCCCAAGTACTAGGATGACAAGTGTGCACCACCATGTCTGGCGTTAACATTTTATTTTAAACTTGAGAACAAGATGAGAATGCTCACTATTAGTAGTATTACTTAATGTGGTATTGGAATTTCAATCCAATAAAGTAAGAAAATGAGAAAGAAGAGATGAAATTGCCATTATATGTATTGATATGACTATCTACATAGAAAAGCAAAGAGAATTGCATCAAAGCTAGTGGAAGTAATGAGAGTTAAGCATGGTTGCCTATGCACGGTTAAGCCCCCAAATTGTTAGCACTTTTTCTATTTAGCAATTACCAACCAGAAAACATATATATATATATATTTTTTTTTTTTTTCGCGGTACTGGGGATTGAACCCAGGGGCATTCTACCTCCAAGCTACACCCCCGGCCCTATTTTTTTTTCTTTATTTTTGAAACAGGGTCTCACTGAGTAGCTGAGGCTGGCCGTGAACCTGCGATCCTCCTGTCTCAGCCTCCCATGTACTGGGATTACGAGCGTGTGCCACCACGCCTGGCTAGGAGCGGAGTGCTTGAGTGCAGAGGGGGATGGACTGTGGTGGTTTGGGTCTGGAAGGTTCCTCACAGGCTCATGGCTTGAAGGCTTGGTTCCCAGGGCAGCGATGTCCAGAGGCGAGTGAGTGGATCAGGAGGTTCTGACCACATCAGTGGACGAATCCATCGAGGGTTTCCTAGCTGAATGGACCACTGGGAGGCAGTGGAGACTGTAGGAGATGGAACCCAGTTGGCGGGAGTGGATCCTTGGGGTCATGCCCTTGGGGACTCCATCTTGTCCCTGGCTCCTTTGTCTTTCGACTTCCCACTGCCATGAGCCGAGCAGCTCTCCTCTGCCACTTCCTGCCGTCACCTCAGGCCCAGAGCAAGGGAGCTGCTGACCACGGACCGAGACTTCTGAAACAAACCTTTCTTCCTTTAGGTTGTTTTCTCAGGGATTTTGTCACAGTAACGAAAAGCTGACACTAAACCCAAAGCAAAAGTATTGGGGTGGCTGTCCTCATTTACAACAGGGGGAAGGTAAAACATGCAGATACAAACAGGTGAGTCGATGGACTTTGCGGTGGAAATGGAGTGGATCTTGTCTAACTGAATCCACATTTCTATGAGGAAATGTCTCACCATTGGCTGAGACAGTGGGAGGCCAGGAAGGGGCGATTTGAAGAGAGAGAGTATGAAATGGCCGCCACGGACAGTCAGGAAGAGAATGCTGCAGTAGATGATGAGAGTTGACAGCCATCGTGCCACTTAAGAGTTGTGCTCATAATTTTGAAACAAGTCAAGTCAGCCTGGTTTGCACAAGTATTTTTCAAAAATCATTCATCCAGCTGGGCGTGGTGGTGCACGTTTGTAATCCCAGTTTTTGGGAGGCTGAGACAGGAGGATCGCAGGTTTGAGGACAGCCTCAGCAAGTAGTGAGACTCTCACCAACCTAGTGAGACCCTGTTTCAAAATAAAAGTAAAATAGGGCTGGGGTGTAGTTTGGAGGTAGAATACCCCTGGGTTCAATCCCCAGTACCACAAAAATAAAATAAAATAAAATGGCTGGGAATGTAGCTCAGTGGTAAAGCACCCCTGGGTTCAATCCCAGTACCAAAAATAAAAGGGGGAGGTCCAAAAAAAAGTGCCAAAGAAAAGCATTCATCCATGTAGGTATAGGAGTATAGGAGTAGAGTCAAGGAAGAGTTGGATTGGACAGGCTTTGGTGTTTCCTAGCTGTATCAGTTAGGATGTTTGGGTTGCAAGTAACAGAAAACCTCTCTCAAGCTAATAAGGAAATGAGTGATTTAACTTAAAGGGAGATTCAGAGGTGGGTCGTCAAGCTTCAGGGCTGGTTGATTCCATGGCTCCACAAGTTCACCAAGGACCGAGGCTCCTTTTCTCTCTACTCTGCTGTTGTGGTTAGATATAGAATGGTGCCTTGAAGACCTCATAAATTGGTGTTTGGAGTTGATATAATGAAGTCTTAAGGGTTGTAATCCCAGCAGTGGATACATTACAATGGGTTTATCTGGGTGGTGGCTGGAGGGGGTGGATCCCTGGGGTGCGGCCTTGGGGATTATGAATGGTTCCCCCCTCCCTTTCTTGCTTCCAGCCTCCATGATGTGAGGAGCACAGCCCATGTGCTCTCCCTCTCTCCGCTTCCTGCCGCCATGCCCTGAGATTCGCGGTCCCCGGCCTCACATGGATTGAGTCCGAAACCGTAACAAAATAAATCTTCTTTCCTGTAAATTATGTGGTCAGGTCTTTAGGGTATGGCGGCGAGAATGCTGACTGGAACATCTGCTGTCCGTGTAATCAGTTTCTTCTTCTTTTTTGGGGATGGGGAGTAACTGGGGATTCAACCCAGGGGCATTCTGCTTCTGAGCTGCACCCCAGCCCCTTTTAGTTTTATTTTGAAACAGGTCTCACTAAGTTGCTGAGGGTCTTGCTAAGTTATTGAGGCTGGCCTCGAACCTGTGACTCTCCTGTCTCAGCCTCCCAAGTATGGAGATTACAGGCGTGTACCACCATGCCCAGCTAACCAGGTTCTTCTCATGGGCAACATCTTGCTGCTGTGATATGTGTGCACGTGGCAAGTAGGTCTACCTGCTTCATCATTTGTGTGGAGTAAACAAGAAAGAAAAAAATTTTTTTTTTGGTGGTACTGGGGATTGAACCCAGGGGCATTCTACCTCCGAGCTACACCCCCAGCACTATTTTTTATTCTTTATTTTGAAACAGGGTCTCACTAGGTTGCGGAGGGCCTCACTAAGTAGCTGAGGCTGGCTGTGAACCTGGATTCTCCTGTCTTAGCCTCCCAAGTACTGGGATTACAATTGTGTACACCACGCCCAGCTAAGAAAGAAAATCTTGCATTAACTAGAGAATAGAGTCTTTTCCTCCGAGCTCAGCAATACTGCAAGATGCCTTGTGCCATGTGGCTTCCGTCAGGCCTTCCGCATCAGTCCTGGGCGAGAGCAATGGGGTCGCTGGGATGAATTCACCTAGTGGTTCTCAAGGTGTGATTTTTTTTTTTTTGCAGTACCGGGGGATTGAACCCAGGGGCGTTCTACCTCTGCGCTACACCCCCGGCCCTATTTTTTATATCCTTTATTTTGAAACCGGGTCTCACGAAGTTGCGGAGGGCCTTACTAAGTAGAGAGAGAGAGAGAGAGAGCAGGGAGAGAGAGAGAGAGAGAGAGAGAGAGCGAGCTGAGGCTGGCCGCGAACCCGGATCCTCCAGTCTCCGCCTCCCAAAGTACTGGGATTACAAGCGTGCGCCACCACGCCCGGCAAGGTGTGATTTTTGTACCAGCAGCATCAGCATCACTTGGGAACTCATTAAGATAGAAATTCTTGGACCTTGTCCTAGACCAGGTGTATCAGAAATTCAGAGAGGTGAGACCCTGTCATCTATATTCTCATTGTGTGTGTGTGTGTGTGTGTGTGTGTGTGTGTGTAACTGGGGATTTTGTCCAGGGGCATTCTACCTCTGCGTACACCCGCAGCCCTATTTTATTTTGTATTTTGAAACAGGGTCTTGTTAAGTTGCTGAAGGTCTCGCTAAGTTGCTGAGGCTGTCCTCAAACTTGCGATCCTTCTGTCTTAGCCTCCCAAGTACTGAGATTACAGGTGTGCGCCACCATGCCCAGCTAAATTTTACCTTTAAAGAATATCTATTGTGTGGTTCTCCACTTTAGGTGAGAAGGAAGACTCTGTGAGATAATTTTAAAAAGGGGTACCCCAGGGACTCCAGATAATGGAAGAGAAACCTCAATGGAGCCAGGGAGGTGGCCTAAGGGAAGAGGAGGGGGGAGACTGAGGTTTATTAATGGAAATTCTACCATCGACTATGTGTAGTATGTGAATATACCAAGGTCAACCTCAGCACTCTGTATTGGGAAGGGGGAAATGGGGAGGCGGGGGCACCCAGTGCTGTGAGCATGTGTGCCACTGTCAACATGATTTACATTATGATGTGAGACTATAATGCACCAATAAAAGCATATTAAATTTTTTAAAAATAAAAAGGGGGTTTGTACATGGAACAAAGGGAAACTAATTTTGCTCCTTAGTAAGTCTTCCTTTAGAAGAGGATTTTTGCCTCCGTCGGACACTGTCTGTGGAAACTGACAAACGCAGAAGAGTATCATTTTCCCTTTTATTCTGTTTTCTTTCCTTGCCTTCCCCCTCCTTCCTTCCTTTCTTGGCTGTTAATCGTAGTCCTAGATGTTTTCACATTAACACATGAACATTACATTTAGAATTATGGTTACAACATGGAAATTACACAACAAACTTAATTGTGCAACGAAAACGTCTAACAAAAGTAGTTTGCAGAGCCGCCTCTCTTACCGTTCCCCTAGTCAACACTAGAGGGCGCGCACACCGCGGCGCCGGCTCGTTCCGCCGCCATCCCGCTCCGATGGGCGGCTCTGGGGCAGGCATGTTGCCTGGCGTGCCGGAGGTCTGCAAACACACGGGCGAGGACGGCCTTGCTCACGGGTGTACTTGTCAGGGGACCCGGCACACTTCCTCGGGTTGGGGAGCTGCGGGGACCCTCCTTCCCGGCAGGCTTTGAGGCCTTCCACCCAGTGTCTTTTCTAGAATGAAAAGCCAACCTCAGCTCTGTCCTAGACAGGGGACTAAACTGGTAGATGAATAGACGGTGCTAATGGCTTAGTAGACGCTAAGGCACGGTGAGCTCTCTTACGACCATCTGTGAATGACAAGAAAGGAAAATGGATGGGAGATATCAAGACGGGTTCTTCTTTTTATTTTATTTTTTGTTGTTGCAGTACTGGCGATTGAATGCAGGGGTACTTTCCCATGGAGCTATGTCCACAGCCCTTTCCATTTTTTCTTTTGGGACAGGGTCTTATTAAGTTGTCCAGGCTGATGGTGCATGCCTGTAATCCCAGTACTTGGGAGGCTGAGACAGAAGGATCTCAGGTTCGAGGACAGCCTCAGCAAGTAGTGAGATTCCCATCAACCTAGTGAGACTCTGTTTCAAAATAAAAATAAGAGCCAGGTGTGGTGGTGCACACTTGTAATCCCAGTACTCGGGAGGCTGAGACAGGAGGATCGCAGGTTTGCGGCCAGCCTCAGCTACTTAGTAAGGCCCTCCGCAACTTAGTGAGAACCTGTTTCAAAATAAAGAATAAAAAATAGGGCTGGGGGTGTTGCTCGGAGGTAGAATGTCTCTGGGTTCAATCCCCAGCACCACACACACACACACACACACACACACACACACACACACACAAAGTTGCTGAGGCTGGCCTTGAACTTGCAATCCTCCTGCCTCAGCCTTCTGAGTACCTGGGGTTACAGGCATCATTTATTGATTTTTATGCACAATTTTTCTGTGACTAGCTCTATGCTGTCTTTGATGGTGGTGTATTCAAAGTGCACTTGTGCAGGCAGGGGGGTTCTTAGAGGCTGGCCTTCAGGCTCTGTTTTTAATTGTGGCCAAGCTGTGCATGGTGGCACATGCTTGTAATCCCAGTACTTGGGAGGCTGAGACAGAAGGATTGCAGGTTCAAGGATAGCCTCAGCAAGTAGTGAGACTCTCATCAATATAGTGAGACCCTGTATCAAAAATAAAAAATAAAAAAATAGGACCCGGGTGTGGTGGCTCACGCTTGTTTGTAATCCCGGTACTTGGGAGGCTGAAACCGGAGGATCTGGGTTCGTGGCCAGCCTCAGCTACTTAGTGAGGCCCTCTGCAACTTAGTGAGACCTTGTTTCAATATAAAGAATAAAAAAAATAGGGGCTGGGGGTGTAGCTCAGAGGTAGAATGCCCCTGGGTTCAATCCCCAGTACCGCTCAAAAAAATAAATACATAAAAATAAAAATAAAAATAAAAAAATAGGGCTGAGGGTATAGCTCAGAGGTAGAATGCCCCTGGGCTCAATCCCCAGTGCCACATACACACACACTCACACACACACACACAAATTGTGGCCAGGTATACATAAAATGCAGTTTACCATTTTAACCATTTTAAAGTGTTTAGTCCAGCGGCATTATGTACATTCACATGTGCAACCATTAGCACTATCCATCTCCAAAATATTTCATTCTCCGAAACTGGAACCACACACCCATTAAACAATAGCTTCCCGTCCCTCCTCCCCCAGCCCCTGGTAGCCTCTGTTGTCCTTCTG
Source organism: Glis glis (assembly GCA_004027185.1). Taxonomy (NCBI): domain Eukaryota; kingdom Metazoa; phylum Chordata; class Mammalia; order Rodentia; family Gliridae; genus Glis; species Glis glis. Next base: position 10,690 of record PVJS01030119.1, on the reverse strand, counting down.
TCTCTACAACTTTGACTCCTTCAGGTGCCCAGAGAAGTCGGATCATGCAATATTTGTCTTCTCGTGTCTGGCTTATTTCACCTCATACAGTGTCTGTATGAAGGTTCATCGATGTGTCGGAATTTTGCTACTTTTAAAGACAGAATAATATTCCATCATATGTGTATACCACCTTTTGTTGATTCCTTCATCCTTTGAAGGACACAGGGTTATTTTCCATGTTTGCTTATTGTCAATAATACTGTCGTGAATATTCGTGTGCAAATACCTGCTTTCAGTTCTTTTAGGTAAGTGCTAAAAGCATATCATTGTCATATTGTCTTTCATAGCAGCTGTGGAATTTTATGTTCCCACCAGCAAAGTGCATGTTTCAATGTTTCCGCATCCTTGCTAGTATTTGTTGTTCTCTGTTTTATTTTCTCCAATAGCCGCCCCATGTCATTGTGGTTTTGACAGGCTTTTTTTTGGGGGGGGGTTACTGGGGGTTGAACCCAGAGACATTCTACCTCTGAACTACACCCCCCAGCCCTTTATTATTTATTTATGTATTTATATATTGTGACACTGGGCATTGAACGTCCGAGCTCCACCCCCAGCCCTATTTTATTTTTTATTTGGAAACATGGTCTCACTAGGTTGTGGAGAGTCTCGGTACTTGCTGAGGCTGTACTCGAACCTGTGATCCTCCTGTCTCAGCCTCCCAAGTACTGGGATTACAGGCATGAGCCACCATGCCCAGCAAGTTAACATATTTAAAGGGATTGGGATGGAACCTGGCACACAGTAAGTCCCAGGAGTTAGTGGTTGTTATTATTATTGTTATTGAATTCCGATCCCCCTTTGCCTGTGTTCTTAGGTCTCCAGAATAAAGACATTAAACACCACAGAAAATGGAGAACCATAACGGATCAGAGGATACTAGCAAGTTCTTCTATCAGATTCTCAGAATACACAGCCTGAGAAACTAAAATGTGGTTATAAAATGAAGCACAACCGGGCGTGGTGGTGCACGCTTGTAATCCCAGTACTTGGGAGGCGGAGACCGGAGGATTGGGGTTGGCGGCCATCCTCAGCTACTTAGTGCGGCCCTCCGCAACTTCTTGAGACCCGGCTTCAAAATAAAGTATAAAAAATAGGGCTGGGGGTGTAGCTTGGAGGTAAAATGCCCCTGGGTTCAATCCCCGGTACCGCAAAAATAAATAAATAAAGTGCAAATTGATATTTGGCACTCACAAAGTAATTCATTGGAAGAGCAGAGAATCCAGGCCTTATTCCAGTCTCAGGAGCGCTCTAAGGAGAATACAGGCACACCATTGTTCTTCACTGCGTAAAGGAAATGAAAATAGAAAGAGCGTAAAATTAATCCTGAAAGAAAGAGAGGATGGACTAGGAGAAGCAGCCCAGGAAATGAACCTGGTTGATCTTGCTTTTCTCTGGCACAATCAAAAGACACCGACTGTTATCGATATAATGTCCCAAAGAAGCTTACCAGACTTTGGGAGTCCTAGAATGCCCGGCTTTTCTAGAACCGCCTAGAATCTGTTAGGGCTTCACTGAACAAAGCACATACATCCTCTCTGCAAGTTCTCCCAGCCTAACCTTCCTCGCAGCACGGAATTCCTTAATATATCCACGGCAGATGGTCGACTGACTTGTGCCTGGTGGCTCCCGTGTGGGGGGCTCAGCGTGCACTGGCCGCCCACGCCTTGCTGGGCAGCTTTGACTGTTGCAGAATCCTTCCTTGACTGGGCGGATGATCCGCCGCCCTGCAATGTTGGCCCCTGGTGTCTACATTTATCTTCTGGTGTGAAGCACAGTGAATCTCCTTGCTTTCTCTCTCTCGATGGGCGGCGGGGAGAGAGTAGTGTTAGGCCTTCCTGGGTAGAATGCTGGCCCCAACTAGTGGGCTGTTGGAACTCCAACAAGTTGACTAAGCTCTCATTGCTTTGATTTGCTCGTGTGTGTGTGTGTGTGTGTGTGTGTGTGTGTGTGTGTGTGTGTGAGTGACTGGGGATTAAACCCAGCGGCACTCCATCACTGAGCTACACCTCCAGTCCTATTTTATTTTTTTATTTTGAAACAAGGTCTTGGTAAACCAGGTGTGATGGCACATACTTGTAATCCCAGTACTTGGGAGGCTGAGACAGGAGGATCACCGGGCTGCGGCCAGCCTCAGCTACTTAGTGAGGCCTTCTGCAATTTAGTGAGGCCCTATTTCAAAATAAAGAATAAAAAATTGGGCTGTGGGTGGAGCTCAGAGGTAGAATGCCCCTGGGTTCAATACCCAGTACCCCCACACACACAAAAAAAAAAAAAAAAAGAAGAAGAAGAAGAAACAAGGAAACCAAGGTCTTGGTAGTTGCTGAGGCTGGCCTTGAACTTGCAATCCTCCAGTCTCAGCCTCTCAAATACTGGGATTACAGGTGTGCACCACCATACCTGGAATGATTTGCTTATCTTTTTTTCTTTTTCTGGTACCAGGGATTGAACCCAGGGGCATTCTACCTCCAAGCTACTCCCCCAGCCCTATTTTATTTAGGAACAGGGTCTCGCTAAATTGCTGAGATTGGCTGCGAACCTGCAATCCTCCTGTCTCAGCTTCTCTTTTTCTTGTTCTTCTCCTCCTCCTCCTCCTCCTCCTCCTCCTCCTCCTCCTCTTCCTCCTCCTTCTTCTTGTGGCACTGGGGATTGGACCCGGGGGCATTTACTTCCGAGCTACACCCCCAGCCCTATTTTTTAAAATTTTATTTTGAAACAGGGTCTCGTTAGGTTGATGAGAGTCTTAGTATTTGCTGAAGCTGTCCTTGAACTTGTGGTCCTCCTGTCTCAGCCTTCCAGGTACTGGGATTACAAGCTTGCGCCACCACACCCGGCTCTGTCTCAGCTTCTCAAAAACTGGGATTCCAGGTGTGCACCACCATGCCTGGCATGATTTGAGACCCTGAATTTCCTTAAGCGTCTTGTGAAGGGTACGATAAACAAGCACAGTGTGGGGAGGGGCGGGTCTGGAACTATTTATCCAACAGATGATGGTTATAATTATCATTAATTGCATTTGGCTCTTGGAACTCTGAGTCTTCTCTTGGCTACATAGCCCCATTTCCTCCAGCAATTTGCACCTGGTCCGATGGCGGCCCCGTTCTGGATGCCTCCCTTGGACTGCTGTCTCGAAGGCTTCCCTTCTCCTTCCACGTGCCCATCTTCATCGGTCCCCGTCCCAGGGAGACCTACAATGAAGAGAGACTCAAGCAACAACGGGTGCAGCTCGCTCTTGAAGTAGGAGTAAAAGGGGTAGAAGTTGGGGGCTGGGCTGCCCTAGTAGGAAGGAGACTTTGGGGATGCCCCAGGGGGGAGCAGAGTGGAGACACGGAGCCCAGAGGCGGCCGCGTCAGGGTTGGGGTTTATGGAGGGAGAGAAAGCCAAAGGGAAGATTGAAGCTTTTCTCTTAGAATGTTCAAGCCATCTCCAAGGAGCAAGAAGCCAGCCAGGATCAATGAAGACACTCTTCCCACTAATAACGAACCATGACATTGGGAGTCACCTCCTGCCTCTTGTGTCCCTTGAGAACCTGAGCTCAGTGGACGGGGGCAGGAGGGGGCCTCTCGCTAAATCAGGTTTACTTATCAGCCTTGACCTGGGCACCCTGGAGTCACAAAAACAGCCTGAATGCGTGCCCTCTGTTTGCAGCCACACACGTTGATCATATTGCTCCTTTCCTGAGTTAGCAGTCAACTAAAACCTTTAAATTTTTTTCAGGAGAACCATTTTTTAGCAAGTTTGGTCCATTTTGAACATGTATAGCCAACTTCGGAAATCAAGTGGGAAGATTTATTTAAAACCTAGCACAAGCCGGGCATGGTGGTACATGCCTGTAATCCCAGTACTTGGGAGGCTGAGACAAGAGGATCGCAGGTTTGCGGCCAGCCTCAGCTACTTCGTGAGGCCCTCTACAACTTAGACCCTGTTTCCAAATAAAGAATAAAAAATAGGGCTGGGGGTGTAGCTCGGAGGTAGAATGCCCCTGGGTTCAATCCCCAGTACCACAACAAACAAACAAACAAACAAACAAATAAATAAATAAATAAATAAAACCTAGCACAAGCTGGGCATGGTGGCACATGCCTGTAATCCCAGTACTTGGGAGGCCGAGACAGGAGGATTGCAGGTTCAAGGCCAGCCTTAGCAAGCAGTGAGACTTTCATCAGTCTAGTGAGACCCTGTTTCAAAATAAAAATAAAGCCATGCATGGTAGCGCATGCTTGTAATCCCAGTACTTGGAAGACTGAGACAGGAGGATCATAGGTTTGAAGCCAGCCTCAGAAACTTAATGAGACTCTCAACAACTTAGTGAGAACCTGTTTCCAAATAAAAAATAAAATAGGTCTGGCGTTGTAGCCTAGAGGTAGAAGGCCCTGGGTTCCATTCCCAGTACCACAATAAATAAACCAACAAACAAAAATAAAAATAAACTAGGACTGGGGGTGTGGTTTGGAGGTGGAATGCCCCTGGGTTCAAACCCCAGTATCAATCAATCAATCGATCAATGAAAATAAAACCTAGCACACTGCTCAGCTAGGTTTTATTTATTTATTTATTCCTATTTATTCCTGGTTCGGCAATCTATTTTGTTGAAGTTATTTTAAGTGCTAATTCTGTGTTATGCACACACACACACACACACTCACACACATACACACACACACACACTCACACACACACACACACAGTCTCATCCCAGCCTCAAGCTGGGTTCAACCAGTGTGCTTTCTTCTAAGTTTATCGCAGTAATTGACATAATGCTAGTGCTCTGCCTGTGAAGAAAGCTACCACTCCACTTCCCTTATTTCTTTCTTTTTTTTTTTTTTTTGCGGTACCGGGGATTGAACCCAGGGGCGTTCTACCTCCGCGCTACACCCCCGGCCCTATTTTTTATACTTTATTTTGAAACCGGGTCTCACGAAGTTGTGAGGGCCTTACTAAGTAGAGAGAGAGAGAGAGAGAGAGAGAGACAGGGAGAGAGAGAGGGAGAGTGAGCTGAGGCTGACCACGAACCCGGATCCTCCAGTCTCTGCCTCCCAAAGTACTGGGATTACAAGCATGCGCCACCACGCCCGGCTCACTTCCCTTATTTCTGCCAGAAATATATCCCTCACCAGTGTCCAAAACTTCACAATGAGAAAAATTTCCCCCTGGGTTAAGCATGGTCCTTTTCTCTATTATTCAAATTTAAAATGCAAATATATGTGGAGGAACCACACATTAACCTGCTAGAAACTTGGACTGAACTAGTTGATGAGTATGAGTATCTGGGGCTGAGGAGCGAAGGGGGAAGTAGAAGAAGGCTGTGACATAATAAAAATATATGTATTTGGTCTCTGCCCCCAGCTCCTGGCACAGAACTTCTAAGATCCTCATAATTTCCTGATCAATAAGAGTGCCACGTGCATCTTTGGTTCTAATATTTGGACTTTGACCCTGCTTCCTAACACAGAACTCCAAATTCCTTGGGATTTACTGGCTAGAAAGAAATCTTTTATTCTAGTAAAGTAACTCTTGGTGTCTCCCAGAGGGGAGCTGGTCACCAGAAAGACCATGCTATGATTCGAAGATTGTAACTTTCAGCCTAACTTCCTCCCTTCCACTGGGAAGGAGGGAGGGGCTGGAGATTGAATTAATCATTGATCATGCCCATGTGAGGGGGCCGCCATAACGATCCCCGACCGTGGAGTGCTGAAGGCTTCTGGGTCGCTGGACATGTGAGGTGCTGCGAGGGTGGAAAGGACACGAAGACCTCGTGTCCCCCTCCCCCACACCTTCCCTATGCATCTCTTCCATTTCGCTGTTGCTGAGTTCAGTTGTATCCTTTTATAATAAACTGGCAATCTAGTAAGTAGTTTCCCTGTGTCCTATAAGCCACTCCAGCAAGTTATCAGACCTGAGGGGGGGGGTTATGGGAACCTCTGATCTATTTATTTATTTATTTTTATTTTTTGTGGTACTGGGGGTTGAACCCAGGGGCATTCTACCTCCGAGCTACACCCCTAGCCCGATTTTTTATTCTTTATTTTGAAACAGGGTCTCACTAAGTTGCGGAGGGCCTCACTAAGTAGCTGAGGCTGGCCTTGAACCCAGATCCTCCAGTCTCAGCCTCCCAAGCACTGGGATTACAAGCGTGTACCACCAGGCCCGAATTGGAACCTCTGATTTATACACAGTGGGTCAGAAGCACAGGTGACACTCTGCAGTTGGCATCTGAAGTGGGGGGACATTTAGTGGGACTGAGCCCTTAACCTGTGGGGTTGGCATTAATTTCAGGCAGACAGGGTCAGGATTGAATTGTAGGACACCCAGGTGGTGTCCACAGAGAAGTGGAGTTACTTGGTGTTATAGTTAGATATAAAATGCCCCCTAAAGAGCCCATTTATGAATTTTTTGAGTCGATGTAATTAGGTCATGAGGGTTGTAATCGCAGCAGTGGATTTATCTGGGTGGTGACCCAGGTCAGTAGGGTGTGGCTGGAGGTGGTCCCTGAGGATGCAGCCTTGGGGATTGTATACATGGTTCCTCCTCCTCCTGCTCTCTCTCTTGCTTCTGGCCTCCATGATGTGAGGAGCACAGCCATGTGCTCTCCCTCTGCCTCCCGCTGCCATGCCCTGAGATCCGCGGTCCCCGGCCTCACAGGGATTGAGCCTGAAACCATGAGAAAATAAATCTTCTTCCTCTAAATTACCTGGTCAGTCTTTTAGATTATAGCTGCAAGAATGCTGACTGGAACACTTGGTGTGGGAAAAACTTCCACACACCTGGTGTTAGAAGTGAAGTGTTCTAAGCCAGGCGTGGTGGTGTACGCTTGTAATCCCAGCACTTGAGAGGTGGAGACCGGAGGATCCGGGTTCGCGGCCAGCCTCAGCGACTTAGTGAGGCCCTCTGCAACATCGTGAGACCTGGTTTCAAAATAAAGTATAAAAAATAGGGCCAGGGGTGTAGCTTGGAGGTAGAATGCCCCTGGGTTCAATCCCTGGTACCGCAAAAATTTTTTTAAAAAAAGAAGTGAAGTGTTCTGAAAGTATTGAGTGTTGTGAATGAGGAAGGAAAAACAGTGAGTTTTTCCTATATGGAGGTTATAAGGAGACCAACCTGTAAGAAAAGGGCAAACAGCTGGACGTGGTGGCGCACGCTTGTAATCCCAGTACTTGGGAGGCTGAGACCGGAGGATCCGGGTTTGTGGCCAGCCTCAGCTACTTAGTGAGGCCCTCTGCAACTTAGTGAGACACTGTTTCAAAATAAAGAATAAAAAATAGGGCTGAGGGTATAGCTCAGAGGTAGAATGCCCCTGGGTTCATTCTCCAGTACCACACACACACACACAAGGGCAAACAGCAGCACATGAACTTCAATTACGTCTCCCACGTGTCTTGGAAAGATGTTCTTATGAAGCTCCACAGAGCAGTGGTTCAAGGGTGGCTCCCTCAAAGGGTGCCTCCCATCCTAATACCCGGAAGTTATGGGTGTGACTTTTTTTTGGAAAGATGCTCTTTGCAGATTAAGGATCCTGAGATGAGATCATCCTGGATTACCCAGGTGGGTCATGAATCCAATGACCAGCATCCCAATAAGAGAAAAGCAGATGGAGATTGGAGACATAGAGCAAGGGGGCAATGTGAAGATGGAGGCTGAGGAACAGCCAAGAAAGCCAAGGAAAGCCAGGATCCAGCCCCCGGAAGCTGGGACGTGCGAAGAAGGATTCTCCCTGAGAGCTTTCAGAGGATGTACGGCCTTGCCAACACCTTGATTTGGGACGTCTGGCCTCCAGATCTGCAGGAGAATAAATTTAAATCACCAAGTTTGTGATAATTGATTACAGCAGCCACAGAAATTAACACAGAGAGTGTTAAGGTTTGGATATAGAGTGTCCCCTGAAAGAGCTCATGTATTGATGTTCAGAGAGGTGACATGATTCAGTCAGGAGGGTTCTAATTTTATCAATGGCTAAATCCATTGTCATGTATATACTGGGTGGTAATCTGGGCCGGTGGGGTGTGGATGGAGGAAGTGGATCACAGGCTGTGGCCTTCAGGACTATGCATGTGTCCTTGAATATCCTTGCTTGTTCTCTTGCTTCCGGCTTCCATGATGTGAGAGCAGAGCCCCTGCTCTCTCCCTCTCTCTCTTTCCATCACCATGCCCTGAGCTCTGCTGATGTAACCCGGCTTAGCATGGAATGAACCCCTTACATCTCCAGCATGTGAGCAAGTTAATCTTCCTTCCTCTACTTTGTGGTGGTCAAGTTTTTCTGGGTCACAACAGTGGGAATGCTGACTGAAACAGAGTGTTTTCCTTCCTCGGAGAACCCTTCTCAGAGCCTGGAGGACCTGCCCAGGAGAAGGAAACCACCTGTAGCTTTCTGGCTGTCTCAGAACCATGAGGAAGTAGGAGGTGAGGCTTGCTAGGCAGTGGGAAAATGTGAGCAGGTGATTAAGGAATTAACTTGTCACCAGTCGGATGATAACAGCTCTGTGAGCAAGGAGCATCACAGCTCATAACAGTCAAGGGGGCCCGACGCGCTCCGGGGCGGCACTGACAGGTCTGGCACCCACAGAGAAGCCTGGGGGGAGGGGATCAGCCTTTTGGACCCCGTTGAGTTGGGAAGGAGGCAGCGCGGCCATCTTGGATCCTAGTGATGTGGGAAGGTGGTGGCCTCCGCACAGCACAGGGCTGGGAGTCTGGCTTTTCTATCTGCCTGGAAAGAGATGTTTATCTTTCCTGGCCCTTAGTTTGCTAAACTGGAAAAATTAATGATGTTCCAGCTCTGAGGATACTGGTGTGGGCCAATTTATCCATGGCTGTGAAACACATACCTTTTCTTCATAAAGTGCCTGGTGTGGTTTTTAATAGGATCATAAATACACACCAACAACTCAAAGAGGCTGTCTTTTTTGAGCCTACACATGATTGTTTCTTTGGATCAGTCAAGGTGGTCTGGGCTATACGGTGGTAACAGACAACACCCTGACTTAACATGAGGTTATTGTGGGCTGACCTGTGTCCCCTCAAAAATTCCTATGTTGAGACGGGCGTGGTGGCACACGCTTGTAATCCCAGTACTTGGGAGGCTGAGACCGGAGGATCCGTGTTCACAGCCAGCCTCAGCTACTTAGTGAGGCCCTCCGCAACTTAGTGATACCCTGTTCCAAAATAAAGAATAAAAAATAGGGCTGAGGGTAGAGCTTGGAGGTAGAATGCCCCTGGGTTCAATCCCCAGTACCACAAAAAATTCCTGTGTTGAAGTCCTCAAAATGTGACCATATTTGGAGATAGAGTCTTTAAGAGGTAATTAGATTTAAATGAGGGGTGGGCTCTTATCCAGTATGACTGATATAAGTTGCCCAGACTGGCCTCAAACCTGTCATCTTCCTTCCTGCCTCAGCTTCCTAGTAGCTGGGATTATAGATGTGCACCACCGGGTCCAGCTTGGAAGGATTTTTTATTAAGAATTTGAATGACCAAGTCATGGTAAGGTAGGAGGTCCTTTTGGGACTCAGAACCAACTGGAACCAGGGATTTGAATAACACTAGAAGTAAATTGGATACCCCCACCCCTTCTATCTGTGTTTCTTTCCTTTTATTTGGTGCTGCGGATTGAACACAGGGGCAATTTACCTCTGAGCTACACCCCCGGCCCTATTTTATTTTTTATTTGGAAACAGAGTCTTGCTAAGTTGCTAAGGGTCTCACTACGTTGCTGAGGCTGGGTTTGAACTTGCGATCCTCCTGTCTCAACCTCTCAAGTACTGGGATTACAGGCATGCACCACCATGCCTGGCTTGTGTTTCTTCCTTCTCAGCAACTTTCTTCTCTCCTATGGTTTCCTATTGCACACTGACGGGCTTCTCCTACCCTGCTAGAACCTAGGTACTGGATCCTTTAGCTCCATTTTTTTTTTGTGGTACTTGGGATTGAACCTGGGGGCATTCTACCTCTAAGGTATACCCCCAGCCCTATTTTATTTATTTATTTATTTATTTATTTATTTATTTATTTATGTTATATTTTTTGGCAGTACCGGGGGTTGAACCCAGGGACATTCTACCTCTGAGCTACACCCCCAGCCCTATTTTTTATTCTTTATTTTGAAACAGGGTCTCACTAAGTTGCAGAGGGCCTCACTAAGTAGCTGAGGCTGGATGAGAACCCATATCCTCCTGTCTCAGCCTCCCAAGTACTGGGATTACAAGCGTGCGCCACCACACCGGCTTTTATTTTTATTTTGAAACAGGGTCTCACTAGGTTGATGAGAGTCTCACTACTTGCCGAGGCTGTCCTCGAACCTGAGATCCTCCTGTCTCAGCCTCTCAAGTACTGGGATTACAGGTGTGCACCACCACGCCCGGCCTTTAGTCCCATTTTGGAAAACCCCGGAGAAATGTTCTGATTGGTCTACTTTGAGATGGGTGCTCTCTCTGGGCCAATCAGCTGTGGTCACAATACTGAGTACTCTTGCTCAACTTAGGCATTTACTCTGACTCCTTTAACTGCTGTCCCATTAGCTGTGGTCAGGGGCACAGCTGTGTAGCCCAAATGTGGCCACAAGGTACCATCTGTTCAGTATTAAAAATTGGGAATCCACCACAATTTGCTCACATGCAGACCCTTTCTCCTCCTCCTCCTCCTCCTCCTCCTCCTCCTCCTC
>PVJS01030118.1:9962-24403 GCA_004027185.1 Glis glis | reverse complement strand
TGGTCCAAGGGTCCTTTGCCCTGTCCCAGGGTCCTTTGCTCTGTCCCAGGGTCCTTTGCCCGGTCCCAGGGTCCTTTGCTCTGCCTCAGGGTCCTTTGCTCTGTCCCAGGGTCCTTTGCCCTGGTCCCAGGGTCCTTTGCTCTGCCTCAGGGTCCTTTGCTCTGTCCCAGGGTCCTTTGCCCTGGTCCAAGGGTCCTTTGCCCTGTCCCAGGGTCCTTTGCTCTGTCCCAGGGTCCTTTGCTCGGTCCCAGGGTCCTTTGCTTCATCCCAGTGGCCAAGGCTGCTGAGCCCAAACCTGAGATTCTTGGCAGGAGTTTCCACGTGACCCGGTGCACTTTCACGTGCAAATAGGCTGTTCTCTAATTATAATTCATGCTGTTTGCGTGTCAGGGAGGTCCTGCCCCCGAAGTGTGAACTTCATTGGAAACCAACCACATCATTTTTTCTTCCAAATCTCCACCCCCCCTCCTCAAAATAGAAAACAGGAAGAGAAATTGCCTAGGGTACAGACAAGGCTTTATTTCAAATACATCACCCGAGTACTTGAATTAAGTCATATTTTCTCTGGCAAAAACTGCTCTTGTTTTTTTTTTTTTTCTTCTGTCAGTTTAGTCTATAAATGAAATGGAGTTACTGCCCCTATTAAACAGAACACAGTGCCCTTGGTTGGCTCTTAACGGGTGGGAAAAACCCATTAAGTGTTTGTGAAATATGTCTTAAATACAGGAATTTTAATCTAGTGGTCTAATAAATCCCTCTTCTCTACTCAAATGAAAGTCTTGGGTTTTCCGGCATCTGTGAAGATATTTGCTCACCAAAACTTCCTCACACGGTCTGACCTGAGAATTAGGCGCTGAGGACGCTTCTGTGGGGATATATATTTTTAATCACATCATTCAAAGAATCAGCAATTTGGAATACAGCAGGTGTATTCCACAGTAAACTACTATTTCAGAAATGTGCCTGGAATTATCAATCTTCCAAGGGAAAAACCACGGAATTTTTCTGGCTGACCCAGGATGTGATGAATTGTCATATTCTAAGACCTAAGAACCTCATCATGTTTTAAGTCTCCTTATTTGCCACAGGGTTCAACCATACAAGAAGTACGCTCTTAATCCAGGTTTGGTGGCACACGCCTGTAATCCCAGTACTTGGGAGACTGAGACAGGAGGATCACAGGTTCGAGGCCAGCCTCAACAACTTAGCAAGACCCTCAGCGATGAAGTGACATCCTCAGCAAAAACTAAAAATAAAATAGGACTGGGAATGTAGCTCAGAGGTAGAATACCCTGGGTTCAATCCCCAGTACAAAAAAAAAAAAAAGTTAAGCTAGGTGTGGTGGCGCACGCCTGTAATCCCAGTACTTGGGAGACTGAGACAGGAGGATCACAGGTTCGAGGCCAGCCTCAGCAAGTAGTGAGATTCCCATCAACCTAGTAAGACCTTGTTTCAAAATAAAAATAAAAAGTAGGGCTAGGGTGTAGCTTGGATACCACAAAAATAAATAAATAATAAACTGGGCGTGGTGGCTCACGCTTGTAATCCCAGTACTTGGGAGGCTGAGACAGGAGGGTTGTAGGCTCAAGGCTAGCCTCAGCTACTTAGTGAGGCCCTCCGCAACTTAGCGAGACCCTGTTTCAAAATAAAATAATAAAAAATAGGGCTGGGGGTGTAGCTCGGAGGTAGAATGCCCCTGGGTTCAATCCCCAGTAGTGAAAAAAAAATATATGTATATATATATAGAAAGAAAGAAAGAAAGAAAGAAAGAAAGAAAGAAAGAAAGAGAAAGAATAAAAAAAAATAGGGCTGGGGTGTAGCTCAGAGGTAGAATGCCCCTGAGTTCAATCCCCAGTACAAAAAAAAATTATTAAAGAAATAAGTAAAGGTCGGGCATGGTGGCACACGCTTGTAATCCCAGTACTTTGGGAGGTGGAGACTGGAGTATCTGGGTTCGGGACCAGCCTCAGCTCGCTCTCTCTCTCTCTCTCTCTCTCTCTCCCCCTCTCTCTCTGTCTCTGTCTCTGTCTCTGTCTCTCTCTCTGTCTCTGTCTCTGTCTCTCTCCTTAGTGAGGCCCTCCGCAACTTCATGAGACCCGGTTTCAAAATAAAGTATAAAAAAATAGGGCCGGGGTGTAGCACGGAGGTAGAACGCCCCTGCGTTCAATCCCCCCCCCAAAAAAGTAAAGAAGCACACTCTCCTTCCTTTTGGAGCATCTTCCGTGGCTGTAGGGAAGTTTGTCCTTCGCACACCCAGCTGCATGTGAATACATTAATTCAGCTCTTCTGCATATATCTGTCTACTAATTTTTGAGGGGGGTGAGAGAATTTATTAGGAATTGTTGAGCTTGCTGAAGGAAAATCCTATCTTCCTATTGGGAGCAGTAGACAATGATATACATGTATATTTTGTAGTCCAGTTTATTTATTTATTTATTTATTTATTTATTTATTTATTTGCCCCATTTCAACTGCTTAAAAGTTGAAAGGCATTTTCCCCTTGTAATCACAATGTAGCCATCAAAATCAGGAAGCTAACCTCGATACATTGTTACCATAAGCTTCAAAGACCCCATTCAAGTGTTACCTATTTTATCAATGACACATTTGTAGCCAAATGGTCCCATTCAGAAGCCTCCTGCTCTTTCCTTGACCTTCCTGGGTGGTCAGTGTGTTTCAGTGGAATGGGGCAAAATACAGGTCAAAATAATATCCATGGAGGTCCTACCTCCACTGTAACTAACTTTCTTTTTCTTTTTTCTTTTTTTTTTTTTGTGTGTGTGTGTGTGCAATACCGGGGATTGAACCCAGGGATATTCTACCTCCGAGCTACACCCTCAGCCCTATTTTTTATTCTTTATTTTGAAACAGGGTCTCACTAAGTTGCGGAGGGCCTCACTAAGTAGCTGAGGCTGGCTGCGAACCTGGATCCTCTGGTCTCAGCCTCCCAAGTACTGGGATTACAAGCGTGAGCCACCACGCCCAGCCTCAATCACTTATTATTATTATTATTTTTTGTTGTTGTTGTTGTTGCGGTACTGGGGATTGAACCCAGGGGCGTTCTACCTCCGAGCTATACCCTCAGCCCTATTTTTTTATTCTTTATTCTGAAACAGGGTCTCACTAAGTTGCAGAGGGTCTCACTAAGTTGCTGAGGCTGGCCTCAAACCGGCAACCCTCCTGTCTCAGCCTCCCAAGTACAGGGATTACAGGTGTGTATCAACACACCCAGCTCCACTGTAACTTTCAAATGGGATAAAAAGAGGGAGGGGAATGTTCTGGCAACCATGTGGGTTTGATAGGACTCTAAAAGTTCACTCAAGATCCACGGCCCTGTGACTCATTTCCTCTCGCCTAAGTGGTAAGTTTTACAGCTCATAGATTCATCCATTCTCTCCCTCCCTTCCTTCTTTCCTTCCTCCCTCCTTCCCTCCCTCCCTCCCTTCCTTCCGTCTTTCCTTCCTCCCCCTTTACATTTATCCATTCAGCCAAATGTACACTTTCCCCACTGAGAATGGACCTCAGAATCCTTCTCAACACAGCGCTCTGGGCAGCCCTAGTCCATTTCTCCCTGTGGGCACTGTAGTGGAAAGGGAGTGAGGAGGAAGGCTTTTAGGTGGCCGGGGATTCCCGCACCCCATGTGAAACAGGGTCCCACATGCAGAAATGACTTGCTGCGTTGACTTAACTCGGGGTTAAATCCTTTCAAGGTAGGAGAGGAGAAGAGTCGCAGAATAAATAAATCAATAAATAAATAAAACCAGAGAAGCAACCACATACTAGAATACTGAGTCATGTCTCTGCTTGTTTCTTTTGGTGTTTATCCCGCGGACGACAGATGCTTGGAAAATATGAGTTTCTAAGGGCTGGGGCTGTCCCAGAGACTGTTATGAAGATAAAAGAGGAAGTGGCTTGTGTTTATCAATAATGACTAAGAAGCCAGCCGTGGTGGCGCACGCTTGTCATCCCAGTACTTGGGAGGCTGAGACAGGAGGATCGCAGGTTCAAGGCCAGCCTCAGCTACTTAGCAAGACTTTCTGCAACTTATTGAGACCCTGTTTCCAAATAAAAATAATAAAACAGGGCTGGGGGTGTAGCTCCAAGGTAGAATGCCCCTGGGTTCAATCCCAGTACCCTCCCACACACATAATAACAATGATGATGATAATAATAATGATAACAACAACAATATAATGACTAAAAGACCCTTCATGTGTGCTGCGGTTTGTGGCTTGAGGCATCCTCACCCTAAATAGTCCCACTGCAGAGGCCGAAGTTTCCTCCTGAAGGTTCTGTCATTATTCACCGTATTTTTAGATGTTCCTTTTTTTTTGTGGGCATGGGAAGTGATGAAATCAAAGAATTTTGCTCAACTGGTTTAAATTATTTTTATGGGTGGCCAGAGCTGTACACTTTGAGGGTGGATTTAACTTGGGGGAAGAATAAAATGTCTCCCAGACAATTCACTTGATTATACAAATTGGGGGTCAGTCGACTAAAATGCAACCATGATGTTAAAAAAAAAGATAAGTTGGGCGTGGTGACACACCTGTCATCCCAGTAGTTGGGAGGAGGATTGCAGGTTCAAGGTCAGCCTCAGCAACTTAGCGAGACCCTCAGCAACTTAGTGAGACCCTGTTTCCAAATAAAAAATAAAACAGACCGGGCGTGTAATCCCAGTACTTTGGGAGGCGGAGACCGGAGGATCCGGGTTCGCGGCCAGCCTCAGCTCTCTCGCTCTCTCTCTCCCTGTCTCTCTCTCTCTCTCTCTCTCTCCTTAGTGAGGCCCTCCGCAACTTCGTGAGACCTGGTTTCAAAATAAAGTATAAAAAAAAATAGGGCCGGGGGCGTAGCGCGGAGGTAGAACACCCCTGCGTTCAATCCCCGGTACCGCAAAAAATAAAAAATAAAAAAATAAAACAGGGCTGGGGGTGTAGCTCAGAAGTAGAATGCCCCTGAGCAATCAATGTTCAATCCCTAATACAAAAAAAGATAAATGACTGAATAACATAATATTATTTTTACGTGTCACTTATAAATGCCCATTTAGACATTTCCCAAGGCCATGTTTAAAAAGGAATTTCAAGGAAATGGAGGGGGGCGATGTTGTCATGTTTGTTCAGAGCAAATTTCCTTTGAAGGCTCTTTGTTTTGTTGTTTTATATCGAGGATTGAACCCAAGGATGCCTACATCTGAGCTATACCTCAGCCTCACTTTATTTTATTTTTTTATATTTTTTGAAACAGGGTCTCCTTGCTAAGTTGCCAAGGCTGACCTTGAACCTGTGATCCTCCTGTCTCAGCCTCCCAAGTACCAGTAGGGTCTCTTCGCTGAGTGACACACTCAGTCGGGACGGCGGCTGGGCACCTGCAGTCGCTTGATCTTTGCCTCCTGTTTCCCCATCAGCCGGTGTCTAGAAAAGACAGACCCGAAGAGTGAGAGGAGAATGTACAGAGGAGATACGAGTCATTTTATTTCATTTCGTCTTATTTTGTTTTTGTGGTACTGGGGATTGAACCCAGGGGCATTCTACCTCTGACCTACACCCCCAGCCCTATTTTTTATTCTTTATTTTGAAACCCGGTCTCACTAAGTTGCAGAGAGCCTCACTAAGTCGCTGAGGCTGGCCGCGAACCTGGATCCTCCTGTCTCAGCCTCCCAAGCACTGGGATGACAAGTGTCCAACACCAGACCCGGCTTATTTTTTATTTTGAAACAGGGCCTCACTAAGTTGTTGAGGCTGGCTGTGAACCTTCGATCCTCCTGCCTCGGCCTCCCAAGTACTGGGATTACAAGTGTGCACCACCACGCCCAGCTTATACAAGTCATTTTAGAGGAAAGAAAGAGTGTAAGAGCTGGGTTCTGGGGGGCCTTTGGAGAGCCTGCCTGCGTCCACGCTTCGCCGGCGTTCGGTGCCTCCAGGTCGGTCCCTCTGCACTTGGAGCCGCGTGACCTGCAGTGGCCTGAGGCCGACGGGGATAGACTGCAGGTCCTGCAGGCCGGGGTGGAGAAGGCTCTAAATCATCAGCCGCAGACAGGAGGTGGCGAGGAGGAGGAGGACCAGGATGAGGAGCAGAGGGGCTGCGGTGGGAAGAGTGCCCACGTTGGGGATGAGGAGGCCACCCCGAAAGATCCCATCCCTTCTCTCCCGGGCGGCATCCCCACACCCCACACCTCCATCTCTGGCCCTCCGCACACCTCGCTACTTGACTTGTATACTTTTCCTGCCCTCATTTCCTTTTGCAAATAGCAGAGAGGGCGCGTTTTCTCCTGTGGTCAGAGGGCTGGCCAGCGAAGGTACCAGGCTGGCCTCGCTCCCGGGTGGCCATCGGGGAGGTCTGCAGAGACTTCCCAGCCGCGAGCGAGCGGGGCTTTCTGAAAGCCCTTTTTATTACCCACGCTGCGGCCCAAACCCTCCCCATGGCTCAGCCTACTTTGAAATTAATTAACGCCCAGCTCGGAGAATGCAGGCTTTATGTAATGGAACCTCTCCCTCACCCTGCCCTCCCTCTGAACCCGGCCTCGAGCATTTTAGTGAATTTGAGGCTGTTGACAAGCGGCGGATTGACAGCCCTTGATTCGGGAGGCCTCCCTCTTCGACTGAAGACAGGTAGAGACAGACAGGGGCAGCCACGGTGCCAAAAACCGCCCCGCGACGTTCTCTGGCCCCGTCCTGGGAACACCCAACCTCGGGGCCCAGGGCTGGGCTCCACGCCGCCGCCTCCTCGGCTTCCCAAGCTTTGATGCTGTTAGAGTCTTTTGGAGACTCAATGGATGTGCGATCCAGACCCTGCCCCACTAAACCCCAATCCCCAGCGGGAGGTCCACGCTGCAATGGCCTCCCTGCCGCCATTCCCACCAGAACCCCTGGCCGGGTCGGGCGCGTCTCAGTCGTTAGCCTGTAAATGAAACCCCTGGACAGGGATGCTTTGGAAATACAGATTCTGATTTTGCAGGTGCCGGGCGGACCTGAGATTCCGTAGTACGTCCTTGCTCCCAGGTGTGGATGAGGTTCTGGTCCCGGGCCCACACTTTGAGAACCAAGGTCTTAAGAAATGGTTCTCAGCCGGGCGTGGTAGTGCACACTTATCATCCCAGTACTTGGGAGGCAGAGACCAGAGGATCTAGGTTTGCGGCCAGCCTCAGCTACTTAGTGAGGCCCTCCGCAACTTAGTGAGACCCGGTTTCAAAATGAAGGATAAAAAATGGGCTGGGGGTGTAGCCCGGAGGTAGAATGCCCCTGGGTTCAATCTCTAATATCGCAAAAAAAAAAGAAATGTTTCTCAGGTGTCGCCGTGCTTTCAAGTCACCCAGAAGACTCAAGACTCACGAAAACACACTCCCGTGCCCTGTCTTCACGTGCTCGCTTCAGTAGACCTGAATGGAGGGCTTGAGAATTTGCATTTCTAACAATTTTCCTGGTGACACCTTTGCAGCTGGTCCAGGGACAGTACTTTGAGAAGCTCTGGCGTAGACTGCTTGGATAATGCCCTTCCCCAGGTCTTCCAGAGCATCTACGCTGGTTTTACCGTAGCAGCCACTGAAATCTAAAACCCACTAGAGTCTTAAACCTACCCGGATTCAAAGAGAGAGATCATACCACCCTCTTTCAATGGAAGAGTGTCGAAGTCATACTGTGGGAATAATGGATGGTACGGGAGTGGTTTGTGGGAATACAATTGGCCACAGTTGCTATTATGTGTTTCAAACTCTGGTAAGCCAGGCGTGGTGGTGCATGCTTGTCATCCCAGTACTTGGGAGGCTGAGACAGGAGGATCGCAGGTTCAAGACCAGCCTCAGCTACTTAGTGAGAGCTTCAGCAACTTAGTGAGACCCTGTTTCCAAATAAAGAATCAAAAATAGGGCTGGGGGTGTAGGTCAGAGGTAGAATGCCCCTGGGTTCCATCCCCAGTACTGCAAAGAAAGAAAGAGAGAGAGAGAGAGAGAGAGAGAGAGAGAGAGAGAAAGAAAGACTCCAAGGAGAGGGAATAGGAATGACCCCTCAGTCTCACCTCTGTCTCTTTTGCATGCAACATTGAGTAAGCAATCCGCTTGCTCTGGCTGAGTCACCAGCGTTTCAGGGAAGCTGACTGAAACACAGCCCGGCCGCCCGTGACTGACGCATCTCTCAACACAACCAACTCATTCTCTCTCCTGGGGATCTTGGTTCAAATTGACGTTTTTCTGAATTCCTTCCATTCCCTAGCAATATATCTTGTAGCTTGTTTTTGTTTTTTGTGATTTTATTTTGCTTTTTATTTTTTGTGGTACTGGGAATTGAACCCAGGGGCGTTCTACCTCTGAGCTACACCCCCGGCCCTATTTTTTATTCTTTATTTTGAAACAGGGTCTCACTAAGTTGCTGAAGGTCTCACTAAGTAGCTGAGGTTGGCCTCGAACCTGCGATCCTCCTGTCTTAGCCTTCCAAGCACTGGGATCACAGGCGATTACAGGCGTGTGCCACCACGCCCGGCTCCACCTCCCATCTTGCTCCCACAACCCCTTTTGCCTGTGACTGCTCCGCGGGTGTCCCTCACCGACAGTGATTTCTTCTTGTCATTCATTCATTCCCCGGATATTTCTTGAGTATGTATTATGTGCCAAGTGGGTTCAATGAACAATTAAAGAGCCTGAGTACAGAGATGGGGAGAGCACCTGTTTCCGGGCGTCGCGCCTCCCTGGGACCTGTCAGGCTCCCACGAGCTCCTTTTCTCCTCCCCGTGTTTATACGATCTTCTCCTGTCGCAGGAGTTTTGGGCAGACCCGGAATCACGCTTCTGCTCTCAAATCACCTCCCTTTCACTCCCCTGCGTCTTCTCTTCCATCTTCTCTGTGCATTGGCTGCCTTGGGCTGTCAAAGAAACACATCACCCCAACGTCGTCCGACCTGCGCGAGCTGCCTCCTGGCTGGAGCACCGCCCTGTGGCTGGCATGGACCCCGGGGGAGGGGGTGCGGGCCGGGCAGCGCCCTGTGGCTGGCATGGACCCGGGGAAGAGGATGCGGGCCGGGCAGCTCCCCGTCGCTAGCATGGACCCCGGGGGAGGGGATGCGGGCTGGGCAGCTCCCTGTCTCTGTCATGGACCCCGGGGAAGGGGATGCGGGCCGGGCAGCTCCCCGTGGCTGGCATGGACCCGGGGAAGGGGGTGCGGGCCGGGCAGCTCCCCGTCGCTGGCATGGACCCGGGGAAGGAGATGAGAGCCGGGCAGCTCCCCATGGCTGGCATGGACCCGGGAGAGGGGATGGGGGCCGGGCAGTGCCCTGTGGGTGGCATGGACCCGGGGGAGGGGATGCGGTCTCTGCTCTGGGCTGCAGCTCCCAGCGGGCCTGGCCCAACCTCAGCCGGCAGCCTGCTTTTCAGAAGCGAGGCTGACCCAGTCACAGAAAGTGCAGGATCGTATGTTTTCTGTCACATGTGGAGGCTACGAAGCAATCAATGGGGCGATCTCAAGAGGGACTTTAGATAAAGGAGGAGAAGCCCCGCGCAGCACGGGGAGGGCTTGGGGAGGTGGTGCTGGGGGAGGAAAAATAAATGAAGGAATCATTTCAATTGGTGTTATGCGTCATGCACGTAGGTGAAACTGTCAGCGCCCATCTTGTTATCTTGTATGGGGAAGGGGAGAGAGTGGGAGGAAGCGGGGACCCTCACCAAGTGCTGTGTGCATGTATGTCCCTACCACTCTGAACTACATTTTTTTTTTTTTGGCGGTACTGGGAATTGAACCCAGGGGCATTCTACCTCTGGGCTACACCCCCAGCCCTATTTTTTATTCTTTATTTTGAGACAGGGTCTCACTAAGTTGCGGAGGGCCTCACTAAGTAACTGAGGCTGGCCGCGAACCCGGATCGTCCTGTCTCAGCCTCCCAAGTACTGGGATTACAAGCGTGCGCCACCACGCCTGGCTTTGTTCTGACATCTTTGTCGCCACATGGAAGCTGGGTAGGTACCAGTATACATGGCATGGTGGTGTCGGGTTGGCTCTTGGAGTTTGACACGATCAGCGAAGGCCAGCAGGGCGAGGGACACTCAGCCGCCCTGGCTTTGACACCCTTCTCTAGCTGTCAGGGGACCAGAACCTTTGAGCCGAGAGGTAAATCATGGTTCTCAAAGCCCAGATTGGGGAACGGACCTGCCTGCGATATCGCAGCTAATGGGGACTCGCAACCGGAACTAGAAACCGGGACTTATGGCTTCTAATGCAATGTCCTCCCTTCAGTAGAGCCGTCTCTGGATGCACTTTCCAGGACAAACAGTTATCTCAGCCTCCCGGAGGAAGCAAAATGCTGTAAATGATGACCACGATGATAAATAGCCACAACGTGCACCATCTTCCCAGCTCGCTCTGGAGGGGCGGAGGCAGGGCAGAGCACAGTGCATCCTCACGGGAGTCGGGTTTTATTATCATTATCTTCACGGTGCAGGGGAGGGGACTGAACCTCAGAGAGGGGAAGTGGCCGGCTCAGGGAGGTTCAGCTGGGAGGCTCTGAAGCCGACCTCCTCACCCGCGAGCCTAGTGACTCGAGACACCTGGCTCGTGTTCTTTCTAGAATGCTCTAGGGGCCTTGAACCTCCTGCTGGAACACCAGGGGATAGGATGCAGCTTTTATCTCTGGAGAATAACAGGACAACTGAACTTTCCAAACAGGTCCAAGAAACCAGAACAAGGAATGTACTAGAGTCCTGAGAGGGCACTCTGTAAACACTTGGTGTGAATGAGTTCAGCTGAACTTTACTTAGATAGTGGTTTCCAGAACTTTCTTCATATCCGTGGACTCTTTCTTGAGTTTTTTCCCCCAGCCCAAACTTCTTTTTGAGTAAGAGAGAACATGGAAAAGTGTTCCCATGGCGCCAGTCCGATGAGAAGGAGGAGTGATCTATTCGGTACCATTGAGTGGCCACCTCCTCTGGACCAAGTTCTGTGTCAGATACCAGGGACGGATGACCTTTCCAACTCCTTTACCACTTGGAGAAACATGTCTGCCGTCTCTAGCCGCTTCAGTCGCCTCCAGTTTCTACAGATGCCAAACTCATTCCTGCCGCAGGACCTTTGCATATGTCTAATATCATATGACCTGAGATTTTTGCAGGAGAAAAATGCGTGTCTGCATCTTTTTTTTTTTTTTGCGGTACTGGGGATTGAACGCAGGGGCGTTCTACCTCCGAGCTACACCCCCGGCCCTATTTTTTATACTTTATTTTGAAACAGGGTCTCACTAAGTTGCGGAGGGCCTCACTAAGTAGCTGAGGCTGGCCGCGAACCCGGATCCTCCTGTCTCAGCCTCTCAAGTACTGGGATGACAAGTGTGCGCCACCACGCCCGGCTTGTGTCTAAATCTTAACGTGTCCTCCTCCGAGGGGCTCCTCTTACACCCAATTGAATCGCGCTTCTTCCCTCCGTTACTGCATCATGTAATACCACACGCTTTACACTAGAGCTTCAGTGCTGTCTGAAGTCATCTAGTTTTTCTCTTTTTATTGACTGTCTTCCTGGACTAAATTGTAAGTTTCAGGCAAGCAGGGGTCATCTCTGTCGTATTCCCTGCTGTGTCCGCGTGACTGGGATTGGCAAGCCTAGGACACAGTCGTGGGTCCTCTGTAAATAATTAGAGCAGGGCATGGTGGTATACACTGTAATTACAGTACTTGGGAGGCTGAGACAGGAGGATCGCAGGTTCGAGGCCAGCCTCAGCAACTTAGCAAGAACCTCCACATCTTAGTGAGACCCTGTTTCAAAATAAAAAACAAAAATAGGGCTGGGGGTGTAGCTCAGAGGCAGAATGCCCCTGGGTTCAAATTCCAGAACACACACACACACACACACATACGCATACGCATGCGTGTGCATGAGTGTGCACAATGGGTGCAATCATATCTGTTATTATTCATCACACACACAGTGGGTGCACTCACATCTATTATCATTGATCGCGCGCACAGTGGGTGCAGTCACATCTATTATCATTGAAAGGACTGAGTCAGGTGCTAGAGGAAGGTGCTTCCTGGCAGGCAGGTAGTGCTGAATAATGGAAAGCCCTCGTGGCCCTTCTCACGCTCATCGTCCTCCCCATCACTCTGGCTTAGCGCAAAGGGAGGACGGAGATGCTGAGAGAGCAGCAGGGCGCGGCTTACAATGCCTGGTAATCACGCACTCAGTACCTCCCATTACCGAGCCCCTCACACCTGCCAGGCTCCCTGCTAAGTGCTCCATGTGTGATACCCCAAATAACATCCCCCTGAGACCGATGTGTGCAAGCGGGATTCAAACTGTGTTTCCCCCACTTCAACCGCAAACTCGCTTCTGTCACCGCCGTAACCTGGCAGTGACGTCCCTCCTTTGTAAAGCGTGTGTCCAAAGTGGAGACATTCCACGCCGTGGAAGCTGGGCCGCTGGGCCGCTGTGAGCCTCAAAAACTGTCTCCAAGTGCAGCTCCAGCCACCACCCTTCTGTGGAGGAAGAAAAACTCCTAGACAGGACTGATGGCCCCGGGCCAGGGACAGCGGCGCCTGGAAACATCAGCACACGCGTGGGACCTCGAGTCAGGCCCACGCTCGCGGCTCCTTTGGACCACAGTTGCTTTCTAACCAGAGCCATGCTGCTCGGCGACAGCGCCAGCCTGCCATCTGTCCCCCTCGACAGCTGAGCCAGGCCCAGGATGGGCGCGTCAACCCCAGGACGTTGCACAAAACCCTCTCAGACCTGGCCACGATTTCGTGTTTTTCTTCTGAGGACTTCTGAGAAGCAGACAAATGTCCCCATCCATCAACCAAAGGGACTATGAGTCACTCTCACGTGGCGGGGCTGAGCCTGGGGCTGTGGAGAAACCTCCATATTGAGTCCAGAGGAGCTTCCTCGTCTTCTGGCTCCAAGGCACAGTTGCTAATAGTCCACACTTGTCACCGGAATCACCACTTGGTCCCTCCATGCAATTAGTTGAGGCTCTTCTAGAGAGTTCTATGGGATGAGCGAGTCTCCCAATTTTCTTTTTTTTAGCATAGTTATTATTTAACTCCTGATGTTGTTCTTTGGAAGGCAGCTTACAGGGTATGGCTAAAGGTCCAACAGTAAAAAATTCCTCTACAAACGTATTTAGGGCGGTGGTGATGTGCACAATGGCCTACATGATCGGAGTGCCATGAAGTACAAAGAGCAATCAAGGACCGCCTGCTGCTTTGACAAGTCTCTTCTCAAAGTCTCTCTTTGATTGACTGGTGGTGGCTCTCTGGGTTGAGACAGATCCTGAGCCCACATCTGGGCTCAACGGGGAGGAATAAAAGAATGGATTACCATCTAACTTCAGTTAGAATGGCAATCATCAAGAAGACAAACAATAGTAAATGCTGTGGGGAAATAGGAACTCTTCAACATTGTTGGTGGGACCGCAAATTAGTGCAACCACTTTGGAGACCAGCATGGAGGTTCCTCAAAAGACTAGGAATAGAACCACCATGTGACCCAGCCATACCACTCCTCGGTATCTTTCCAAAGGAACTGAAGTTAGAATAGTATGGTGATACATACATATCCATGTTTATAGCAGCACAATTCACAGTGGCCAAATTATGGAACCAATCGAGGTGTCTGTCAACAGATAAGTGGATAACAAAAATGTGGTATATACACACAACGGCATTTTACTCAGCCATAAAGAAGAATAGAATTATGTCATTTGCCGGAAAATGGATGTAACTAGAGAATATTATGCTAAGTAAGATCAGCCAGTCTCAGAAAGTTAAGGGCTGTATGTTTTTTCTCATATGTGGAAGCTAGAACAGAAAAAAAAAATAGGAAACAAAAGAGACTTCAGATACATGAGGAGAGAAATCAGAATAGTAGAAGGAGATTCGGGGAGGGAGAAGGGGAGGAGGAAAATAAGGATTGAGGAAGGGAACACTTCAAATAAGTTTATGTTCACATAAGGTTTCACTACTAATCTTACTAACATGTATGGGGAGGGAGGAAGGAGAAAGGGGGCAAGTATATGGAGGGAAATACAGCAAGTGCTGTGGGTGTGTATGTTTGTATCACTTTGAATCTCACTATGATGTATAATTACACTTATATCAATAGAAGTAAAAAAAGGATCGATTAGTGATGTCTGCTGTGGGTGGGACAATGGAAAGTTATGACCTCAGAGAAATAAAAGGATCGATTAGTGATGTCTGCTGTGGGTGGGACAATGGAGAGTTATGACCTCAGAGAAATAAGAGGATCGATTAGTGATGTCTGCTGTGGGTGGGACAATGGAAAGCTATGACCTCAGAGAAATAAAAGGGTCGATTAGTGATATCTCCTGTGGGTGGGACAATGGAGAGTTATGACCTCAGAGAAATAAGAGGGTCGATTAGTGATGTCTGCTGTGGGTGGGACAATGGAAAGTTATGACCTCAGAGAAATAAGAGGATCGATTAGTGATGTCTGCTGTGGGTGGGACAATGGAAAG